>JAUEKY010110586.1:0-10403 GCA_031833965.1 Scyllaea pelagica
GACTCAAAGAAGATACACATTGAGGTGTACATCTAGGGAGGTCAAACAAATTTTGATATAGCCTGAGATTGGACTTGTAGCCTTATCTATAAAAAGATACGCTGCTTAGCCACTACAGGCAACAAAAGGATGCAAAGAGGAAAATCAAGATTTTACAGATTGAATCAGACAGGGTATTCCAAATAAAAATCATCCCTTGTAATCATTTTTATCTCACCCCAGATGTGAATACTCCCTTTGATATTATATCAAGAATTTCCAGTCCAGAAGTGCATGATAATGATGGTTGTGTTATTGGTGTCCTGTGAGGGGGATGATTTATTAGCCTAGCTGAGCATTTGCAAGACTTTCTTTCTTTTCTTTCTTTATCTCTAAACCTATTTTACCTTGTGGTATAAGGTTAGCTGTTATGAACAAACTTTTGCCACTGATCTCTATCTAGAGTATTTTTCTTTAAGCTTCAACAAATTTACATCCGAGCCTCTTTTTTCTACTATATTTCTGATATATTGTTTCTTGCCATAATTTCTTAGGTCTACCTCTAGGAAATTTGCCTTGTGGCTTACAATCTAGGATTTATTTTAGAATTCTATTATGATCCATTCTATCTAAATGACCAAACCATCTAAGTTTATTCTTAAACTATCATCTTTACTTGAGATACTTTCAGTTTTCATTTGGTCTGGTATTTCCAATTTTATCTATTTTAGTCTTACGTATTGATCATCTGAGGAGTTTCATTTCAGCAGTCCGCAATCTACTTTTATCTTTGCTATCTTGATTCAATGATTCACTTCCATATATATCAACTAGGACAATAATATATATGGAGTTAGATATTGCTATTTTTCGTTTTACTTGTTAGCTCTTTTTTCCTTATAAAAAGTCCAAAATGGGAATAACAAGAGATTTTACAAGAGAGGCAAAAAAAAAAAAACCCAACCCACTTTGAATTAATTATATGTTTTCTTTAGATCAATTCAAAAAATTTAACAACTGTCTTGAAGAGGATGATTTGCATTGCAAATTTGATTACTTTTTCAGCATCACTGATATAGATGGTTAGTTTTAAAGAACTAGAATTTCAGAGAGTGGCAAGGTCCTTCCGAGAAGGCTGTGAAATCAGATGTATTGTGATGGCAAATGACCTGAAGACAAGTAAGTTATAATGATGTCATATATATATATATATATATATATATATATATATATATATATATGAGTCAACTCAATGGGAAAATATCTTTTTGCCTCGCAGGTTGGTTCCTCTGGTGCAGGCCCAGCAAGTGTGCATGAGGAATTCACAGTCAGGATACCAAGGTAACTTGTCTTCAATTCTATCTTTCTCTATAACTGACAAAGAAGCTTGTTGATTTGCAGATTGAATTAAGCTCCACAACGAAATTAAGCTTTTTGAATAAAGATGAGATCATTCTGTCAGAATTAAAATTTGTCGTATCAATTGTTGAAAAATAAAGGTTTCAAGAGAACATATTAACAATCTATTATTTGAGAAATTTTTTTGGAGGGAAAATTGATATCTTCTCTATAAACAATTTTTCTTAATCATGAACTTCTAATTTTTCTTGTGTTGACTCTAGGGATAAGAGGAAAGCATTCACAATGATGAAGTTTGGCACAGCTTGCAATGTGGATTTCACCAAAATGGGAGAGGTAATAATTTGATAAAAATAGCTTTTATGGATGAAATGTCGTATGGATAAACTGTTTTAACTCCTGATATTTGGATATTATGTTTTGTAACCTCTGATCTACTTCTTTGCTATTTTTGTTTCTGATTTTCAAATGTCCAGTCTTGGATTTTGCTTTTTTCACTCTTCAGCAACCAGTGAAAATAGAGAGGGAAAACAACCTGAAAGAATACAAGACTGCCAATGATCTAGACTTGTTGCCCAAATTTGGAGCTGGTAGCGAGTATGGCCGTGAATTGAAGGAAGAATCTAGACGCAAGAAATATGGTATCATGCTAAAAAAATATAATCCAGACGATCAGCCTTGGATCCTTAAGTTGGGTGCTGGTAAACAAGGTAAAAGGTGAGTAGGGATTCTTTCAATTTCACATTTTGCACTGTCTTAATGATGAAAATATTTTTTTTTTTCAATTTTGACTTTTTTTTTCATTGACATTCTATAGCTGCAATGATCTGCCAGGTTTGTTTTCATGACGAAAAGAGAGATTTGGCCTTTGCCTTTCTTCTTGTGTTAGTGTATTTATATAAGTATTTGATAAATGCCCTTTTCCCAGCTAATGAAGAAATGCTGAACTCTCAGGCTGGATTATGATCTTTCATTGGCAAAATTGGTTATCTTTTTTTAGTACAATAACTTATTCCTTTTTTTTTTTATTCTGTTTGTCTTACTTCTGCTCTGTTTTTCCTCTCATTTTTCGTTTTGGATAGTTCAGTGTGATTAGTTAATACTTTGGTTAACTGATATATTAGTTGTTTGATCTGTACTCATTTATTACGCAAACTTTCATAGTCTTGCATTGGGGACAAATTTAAATAGAAAGAATTAAGCTCAACAAAGATTCCTTATATGGAGGTGTTGGCTCCAATCATGGGCAAGCTAACTACCTCTTGGTATTTAGTCTTAAGTTGAGTTTTCAACCTGTTAACAATTCTTTTGCTAACCAGCCTTGCGTCCTATTCATTTTCAAGGTTTTCCTGTTGATATAAAGTAATCATGTTGTTTTTTTCATTCAGGTTCAATATCTTTGCTTAATTTTCAAATTTTTTTTTTTCATATTCTGCTTTGGGTGTATGTAATCATTCTTTTTTTAAAGTTTATTTAACGCTAACAAACAATTTAAAACCTTTTTGTTTTTATCATAGAGCTTCCCTTTTATTTCAGTTGAAAATCATGATTGTTTTTCTGTAAAGATAATAAGTGATATTCAACCTTTCATCCCTGACAATGTTCAATTTATATTTTGAAAAATCTCAGATATAAAGGAGTCCGAGAAGGAACAATAGCTGAGAACACATCATACTATATTTTTACAAAGGCAGCTGATGGAGCTTTTGAAGCATTTCCTGTTGAAGATTGGTATAATTTCACACCCATTGTCAAGTATAAATATTTGAATTCAGAAGAAGCAGAGGAAGAATTCACCAGGTAGGCCAATGTTGTTTTATCTTTCCAAAATTGATGCTGGAAAAAGTAAAGAAGCTTATCTCTATTTTCTTTTCATGTTCATTTGCTATACTTTTATTCAGTAATTTAGTTTATATTACTTGTGAAGGAAGTACTTTAATTATTTCTGTTCATGCTATTACTTCTCTGAATTTCTTCTCTTTTCTTCTTTTTTTTTTTTTTTGGTCTTTGATAAAGTGAATGGTTGATATATCCTCACTTTTGTAAATCATCACATTAAAAACTTCCTCTATACACATCAAGATCAACTGGGCTTAATTCAAGTCTTGATTAATCTTAATTTTGTTTTACTAAATGTGTTTTATGAACACATATTTGGAGTCATGCTGCCTAGAAATGAAAATAGAAGTCTCTAGCTCAGAAAAAATAATCTTTAAAAGCCCCCCTTTTTCCCACTTTCTTATTTTTTATTTTTTTTTTTTGAAAGGCTGCATATGTTTCTTAAGACAAGGGATATTACTATCATATTATCCTTTGATTTCTCCAAAATTTCAAAATGTCACAAACCCAAGACTCTGAGGTAACAGATTGGGAGGGTTGCATATTTGACCTCAGAAAATGTTGCGCAAAACAGTCAAGGACCTAGGTGTGTTTTGGAAATAAGATGATGATATGCTTCCTCATCCTTTGTTTTTTTCTTCCTAGACGGGATAAGACACTGAACTTGTTTAACATCATGGTTAAAAAAAGGCTGAGGAAAGAAGATGATAAAGACTTAGATGATGATGAAGAGGAAGGGGGAAAGAAAAAGAAAGGGAAAAAGAAGAAATCTTCAAATATGGTAGGTGCCTCTAAATTTTTGTTTGTGGATTTATGCACACAGTGTTGAAATTTGAAAAAAAACTGTTCTAGAATAGATGATTAAATTTAAAAAAAAAAAAAATTAGATTTAGAGCTCAACCTAAATATTTGAATTGAAACTATGCTTTGTTTCATAGTCATGTAGAAGGGATTTCTTCATCGCAAGTTGAGAATTCCTCATCTCTATAATTGTCATCACCATAATCATGATTTTCTAGCATGGCCTTATGCTCTCAACTGTGATATCCAGGATGTCCATTCCTTTATCATTGCACTGTAAGGCCGACTCTTATTGAGACGAAACTGCTCTGGATTTTGCCATTTAGCCAAGCAGGTGATCAGCCCATTGTGACCATTTGTTGGTAATGGTAGGATTTAAATCTTGCCTGGACAGCGGCCTTGCGGCCTACTCTTTTCAATTGCCAACTGCCAAGGGTTCTTTAATGTGCGTAACATGCACACGGGACCCAAGGGTTTATCGTCCGTCTCAGATAGGACTAGGCTCTAGATCCCACCTACCTATTTTGTAGGGATCAGGGGAGTGGCATACCGGGTTTTTTCTTGGGGTTTTAGCGATAACAATCACTTTGTGATTTTTGTCCCCAGACGGACTCAAACCCGCGCCACTTTGTTTTCAGCGCCAGAGCCATGACCACTGAGCGACAGTGTCACCCTCTCTTCTTGATATCAAACCAATTATGGTTTTCTTAGGATTTTGATGTGTGTTACTTTTTCTTTCCATAATATTCTGAGGATTAAGAATACAATAATTGAATATTTGAAATGAAGCAAATGATTATATAACCATTATAGTGTTGATATGCTACAAAGGCACCGTGAATAGAGAATGAGAAAATTTTCCCTTCTTTGGAAAATTTCCCATTTTATCTTTTATCATATTTTTTGATGAAGAAAAATTAATTGAAGTTGAAAGCATGTGTATCAACTCTGTAAATGGGCAAGTCACATGTTGTGTGTTTAATTTTCATCCATTTACATAAAAACCCTACCAAAGATAAAAAGCATTGTAAAGATTTTTTGATCTTTTGTCAAACAGATACTTACAGACATGGAGGAATGGAATGACCTTGAGATGTCAGATGATGACGATGATGATGAAGATGGAGACAATGAAATGAGTGGTAGACACAAAATTTATGTTTTGTAGTAGGCCTTTTGTAATCGCTATTTACTCTCTGGGGTTATTCTAGAAGTGCCATTTTAATTTGTAAGCCAACAATTTTGCGTTTTAAAATAATAGAAAGGATCAGTGACGTGTTTACTCAGTAGAATAAGACATTGCTAGATGCTGAAGAAGTTTCCTTAGGGCCTGGGGATTAGACCTATGTTTTCTATGCTGTGACTGGGAGGAAATCCAGATTGAAACCTAAAACCTCTTAATGCAGCTGTCTCAACACATTTTAAGACAAATCTTTGGTTTACTACAATACCTTCATTGTCACCAGAACTTGATGAAACAACACTGACATGGTTTGAAGATCATTCTAACTCAACATCAGAGTCAGATTTGTTGTTGCAATTCTAAAAAAATGTTACCGTCACCTTTGATTTGGCTTAAAAGGATCATTAAAAAAGTTTAATTTCTTCTTAAAGAAACCTATCACTTGTGCAAATTATGAGTATTATCAGTGCCTTGATAATTTTAATGTATGAATGAATGAATTGCAATTCTTAATAGCTATTGAATTTTATTTAGATATACAGTACTTGCTGGATTCCTGCATGCTCACTAGAGTAGCCAAAAAGCATGCAGGAATGCAATGTTGCAGGAATCCAGTGTTCGAGGAAGAAATTCAACCCCACTAATTGTAATTTTTCAAAAAAATTGAGGCGCTTGAACAAGAAGCTGTATTATTATATCAAGGCATGTACAGATTCGAGAGAAAAACAGATTTTCTGTTTCATAGAGTCGAGCTGTGAAAGTCAACTGTGCACTTACATAACCTTTTACCTTTTTAACTTGGTTCCAACATCCATAGTTTGACAACCAATCATAAACACACACGCTACCCTTCCCCTACCCCACAATGCAAACAAAATGATAGTGAAGCCCATTTCACAGTGAGCTGGATGCCCCATCCACCTTGCCACCAGTTCAAATCGGTGCATTGTAGCATCACTGCTGTTGTTATTGTAACAGATATGGAATTTGATGGTGCACTGGAGGCAAGGTATGATGCTTGTTACAAGTACAGTGTATCTATAAGTTACACTTACTTCACACAAACACACACACACACAAACCCTTCCCTGCCTGCTGTTATTCCATTGTTTTTTACGTTGTGGGTTCTTTGCGTTTGATTTTTAGATCTTAGCATAATGATTTGATATTTCAAATTGGTGGTTTTTTCTTTTTTATTGTCATTAATTTGTTTACATAGGACAAGAAATAGCGTGCAGTAATGCGTACGTGGCATGCAGTTTCGGGGACTTATTTCATGAAAAAAAAACTGGGCAACCAGGCTGCAGCAAGCAGTAATACCAATACGTAACTTGTAGGAATCTGACGTGCAAGAATCCAGTGAGTACTGTACTGTAACTCACTATAAGAGGTTTGAGACTGTTGGAAAAAACAATTTTGAGCTGAGACAAATTGATTCTATAGTATGCACCAACTACATATTAAAAGCAGAAAAGAAAAAACAAACAAATGCATTTTATGTTTTTTCTTCTGTCATATGAAGCTAGACGATATTGTTTCTTTCTCACCAGATATAGAGAAAATTTTTTTTTTTTTTCATTTTACTGATTTTTATTCAATTCCATCCTTTGTTTGTAGTTTTGTTTTCCATTTAAATAATTGTTTATGATAAATCTACCGCAAACATGAAATGAATTGAGTTAGATTTTGAACGTTTATTATGTTCACCTGAATTTTTATTATGACCATCTGCTTCCAGGAGCTTCCAAGAAAAAGAACACAAAAGGAAAGAGGAAAATAAAAGCCACAAAAAATTCCAAGAAAAATTCTGACGATGAGGCAGTTGAGGAAAGTGATGAGGGTGACTATGATGACAGAGAGGCAAGTTATGATTTTGCTGGGGTTTTCTTTTCTTGGATTTGTAAGGAGAGTATCAAAGATAATGTATTTAATGGATGTTGGATTTTATCTCTTATTTCTAGTCTCATTGATTGCAGTCTTTTTTTTTCTAAGAAAAATAAGATGACAATCAATGTGACATGGGAACTGATATATAGATTTCTTTTTCAGGTCGATTACATTTCTGATTCTGGGAGTTCTGACAGCTTATCCGGACCGGAAATGGAGGAGAAAGATAAAAATGAAGAAAAGGGTGTAGCTGAAGAAAAAGGACTGCGCAACATTCTGGACTCTGAGGCTGAGGATGAAGAAGAGGAGGAAGAGAAGGAAGAAGCTGAAGATGAAATTGAAGATAAAGAAGAGAAGAAAGAAGAAAAAGTCAAAAAGGGTGAACTACAAATTTGTTTTATTGATTTGTCGTGTCGATGCTACTATTGATTAACATTTATAACCAATAGTGGAGATATTACTGTCCTGATAATCAAATGAACTGTGTTAAGAGATAGAGAAACAGAAAATATAATAGTGTGTTTTTTAAAACAAGATTTGTTTTACATTTAAGAATCTTAATGATAATGTGCGAGTGATACTTAACTTCTTGTCGCACTGCTATAGGAGGTAATTTTGGATTATATTTGCTAGTATTTCTTAAGATTTGAAGAAAATTGTGAAGAAATAATCTTTTTGTGATATTGAAAGATTAAATTATCACTGGCTGATGATCACTCTCCATCCTATCTGTGTTACTGAATAGGTTTTTAACTCAGAAGCACTCCATACGTACAATGTCAATTTGCATTGATTGTAATTTCTCTTGATAATTTTTCATTAGTAGATTAGGTTGGATTGGTTTATTTTCTTATGTCTGTGGTTTCTTTTGAGTTGTTTAATCTGAAAATTATTGTTTTGCACTTTTTACTCTGCAGCAGATGACAGCAGCTCGTCCAGTTCTGATGATGACTCGGATATTGAGAAAAATGTTGACTCAGCAATTTTCATGCAGGTTGGTATCATGATATTGCTTCTGTTTTCTTTACTTTTTTTCAGTTTAGTAGCTGTCAGAAATTGTATCATATTAGTTGTTTAAGTTATGTCATTTAGCGAACTTGTTTAAAGCAAGTACTTTTTGATTGACAAAAAAGAGTATGAATGACAAAAAGAGGAAGAGAAGTGAAAATCAATTATACTTGAAAGTCTATGATTGCAAAATACCACAAGCACTGTGTACTTTTTTTGTAACAAATTTTTTCAATGTAGACCACGAAGCAGTAAAGAACAGGTTATTTGGACTGGACAGAGCAAAAATGGATAAGATTTTCATCTTTGATTTTCAAACTGGATTAGTAGGTCTTTTCTTTCTTGACACACACCAGGGATTATATCATTTTTATTCATTTTGCTGCTTTTCTTAAGATAAAAGGAAATCTAGCAATGAAAAAAATACAATCCTCTAAGCTGATGATGATATTGAGGTCTGTCCACTGTCCTCAAAAGCTACTTTTCTATTGTTTTTATTTCCTGTGTAATGTTCACTTATATTTAATAATAATAATAATAATAATAATAATGATCTTATATAGCGCCCAGACTTACACAGAGACGTGCTCAGTCGCGCTTTGATGTGTATGTGTTTGTGAGTTTGATATGTTAACTCTCTTTTCCTTTCTTTAACTTTTTCTTCCTTCCCAGCACTTTTATTCTAATCAGTTAATCATCTATTCCTCTAACTTACCTTTTCTCCCTTGGTACTGAGATAGAAAATTTTAAAGCATCCTAAGACACCAAACAAAATAAAAAAGCTCTCTTCCTTTGCTTCCCTCTCTCTCTATCTCTATCTCTCTCTCTTATGCACATACATACTCACAAAGTTGTGCGTGCACACACACATGTACACGCGTGCGCGTACACACACATGGACAATCGTGCCACACACACACACACACAAAACCACACCCACACCGACAGGCTTTTGGGCTGTAGGCATGAAAAGCTGGCTTGAACATTTTAAGCCTAGGTTGTGTGTATTGGTTGTTTTTTTTGTTTTTTTTAAGACAAAGTTGTCCATACTTCCTCTCATGAAATCAGAAACAAAAGGCGATTAAGAAAGACACAGATGCAGACAGCAAACAACCTCAAGCAGAGGAAGCATCCAAGGGCTCTGCAGAGAAAAAGGATAAAGTTGATAAAGGTATGGAAAAGATGTGAAAAATTGCATTGAGTAGCAGCACTTTTTTGTCTTTCAGATGCTCCCTCATATATTTGGGTATATTGAAGAAAAAACCCATCAAACTGGTTATGTTGTTGGGAGCATGATGAAAGAGAACCAAGACAAGTTGGCATTAGCTCAATATTTTGTCATATATTTCAATTATGTCATTATTACATGTGTATGTTCACCACAGTAAAGATTATGTTGAGAAATGTCAAAATATTACTATTCTCTGTGTTACTTGTGATCTTAAGACCAAAAAAAAAATTAGAAGGTTCTTATTCTTATGCTGTATGTATGATATTATCAGACGGGTGGGTTCTTTATATATCATTATGTACTTTAATGTGGAATCTTTTCTTATTTGCCATGTCTAGAAAATCATACAGACATTTCAAGAATGAATTAGCACAGAGAGATAAGAGTGGTAGTCACTCAATCAGAGTGAAAGTGAAAGAACTATTCTCTCAAATTATTTTTAAAGCATTTTTGTCTTTCATTTATTTTGATTTGTGAATACTAATACTAATTTTCAGGTCTGAAAAGGAAAGGAGAAAAGAGCCCTGATGGAAAAGGTTTACCTTCTAAGAAACACAAAACGGATGACAGGTAGGCATGTTGTATTTTATAGATATAGAAATCGAGTAGGCACTAAGAATGTTGAAATACTCAGAAAATAGTTTACTCTATTCTGTAAGCTTATAACTGGTTTTAAAAGGTCTCAATTCAATTTTGATCATGCCAAGTTGTGGAAACTAGATTGCACTTGTGAGTGTGTGATCAAAGAATTTTGAAATGTGTACCTTCTTTTATTGGGAGTACATTGCCAGGTCTAGCAAGTAGAGATACCACCCTAAGGTTATCACAGTTGGTAGTTAGTTAACTCTGTGATGTGCTTTGATATGTTCTCATTAGAATCATCGAGTATTATGTATTATCTTTGTTTGCTCTAAGCGGCATATGTTATGTTGAAATTGCCTTGGTAAACTTCTGTTTTGAGGTAAATTTCATCTGAACCCAGAGATTTTTGCGCGGGCGGTTGGCGGGAGCACTGGTGTGGTCCTACTTCTGTTAAGTGTCCTTTACTGTCATCCTCATCCATCTTTCCATCCTCCTCCATCCTTCTACATGTTCCTCCTTCTGTAGTGGTGGATC
>JAUEKY010110697.1:0-10403 GCA_031833965.1 Scyllaea pelagica
CCCCCCCCCCCCCCCCCCCCCCCCCCCCCCCCCCCCCCCCCCCCCCCCCCCCCCCCCCCCCCGCAGTCTGTGCTTTGTGGTTGGGTGTGTGTCCTTGCTTGCATTTGTTACATGATTATGTGCATGTGTGGTTGCATGTATGTATGTTTTTGTTAGTGCCTTTGTGTATGGGTATATGTATGTTTGTGTGGGCATGTGTGCGTGCGCGCGCGCGTGTGTGTGCGTGTGCGTGCGTGAGTTGAAGGGATGGGCTAAGGTGATGATGAAATGGACGGCGATCGTGAACTGTAAACATTTTTTATCGGCTTTTTAGTGCAGTGCGGTCAAAGTAATGCTTTTTCTTTAGCAAAGAGAGAAAGCTTTTGTTTAGGCGAGCAAGGATCCCGGTTGGTTTGCATCACGCATGGCGTGGTCCGTGTCGGTGTTCTGCGTGGCGATGCCCATTCGAGGCGATGCTCGATAGCTCGAACCAAGAACTTCTAAACTAGTTTAGAAGTTCTCGGCTCGAGCCCTTTCACTTACAGCTATGGCGTTATAGGAGACAAGGCCATGTTCGGCGCTCGGGGCCATTCCCCCTCGATGGCCGTGGATGGAAGAGGAAGTTGGAGAGTGGTTTCATCTGTGTGTGAAGACTAACAAGACACCCGTTTGTCATTTCCACAATCGACATGGTATTCCTTGCTTTGAACAGATTTGGTTGGTTCTCTTGATTGGTCTCTCCGTGACACTCTGCCTACTCCAGCCAGTAGAGCTGCGCAGGAACTGACATTTCAGGATCCGCGGATCTCGGGTCCCGTGACCCCAATAACCGCGGGACCCGAGGATCCGTGGTTACTTAACCATCAACGCATGGAGTAGTGAGTAGCCGCAGAACCGAGAGTATGGGGATTCACCTTCTCTCTACCTTCCAGCCTTCCACACAGGCGACGGATCTTCGGGTCTCGTGGAACTGAGAGTATGGGGATTCCCCTACTCTCCATACTCTACCTTCCACTTCCAGCCTTCCACACAGAAGGCGACGGATCTTCGGGTCCCGAGGAACTGAGAGTACTAAAGTAAATAATCACCAACTTGAGCCGTCATACCTCTGAGTGCATTTGATGGGGAAGGGAGGTGCGACTGGAAGCAAGTAGCGAGTAGCAAGGCTTCGAGCAACTAGACGAACGAGCGTGCGAGCAAGGCAGGGGGGGGGGGGGGAGTAAAAAAAAAAGGAAGAAAAGGGTTAGAGGGGATGGGAGGATTTGTTACATGCGACGATTGCGAATAACGAAATTCTCCGTTCTATTGTTATTATTTCATTTTCTTTCTTTTTGTATTTTGTTGTTTCAACTTAATTTTAGATCTTTTCAATAGGCAGGGCATGAGACCCCCAGTCACCATGACATATTTTATGTCAAACATTGATACACCATGTTCTGTATCAGAACGATTTAAGTCACAAGTAGTTAAAAATATCATACAAATATAAAGAAAAATCTAAGGTTAGGAGCCATATGAAAGATAACACTATTTCACACAAGCACCCCCAGCAATCTACTACCATGTACACACACAATTGCTGTTTCCTTCTTGTGGTAATTTAATAGTTGATACTTGGCTTTCCTTATGTATCGCACAATTTTGCCCAAAGCAATGCTATGTCGTGCATGTTTGATAATATTGCTTATAATAAAGATGTTGAAACGTAAAGGAAATCACCCCCTCCTCTTCCCCCAAACAATGAACAATGGGCACATCAACCCTCATTCATATTATGGTACGATTTCAACTCAAATGTACTCTAGTGGCCTGTGACGCTTGGGTGGGGGAGGGGTGGACTCAACGCTTGCCACAGCCATGCAACTCCAGATGTTCGATCTTTTCTTGGAATCGAGAGCATGTCACGTGACAATGTAGCCATATAGTCATATGACCAGCGTTTGTGTTATCGACACAACCAGGCAGTTGAAATACTCAAGAGCTAGGGTAGGGGCGAAACGAGAGCTATGGCATCCAATAAGGTCGTGAGATCTGCCATTTCTGTCTTTTTTGAGTATGACACGCCAAGAATCGTTCACATACGGAGTAAAAAAGTAGGAGTTATCAACAGACTTCTCCAGCTGACAATTATAGGCTATATTATCGGGTATGTATCAATCAATAAAAGTGCAGGTGGGTCTAAGATCTCTATGCTGTCAAGTGAACACGCCTCATAATCAATGCTAGACAATAGATGTCATCTTCATTAACATCATTGAACTTATGATTATCAACTATCAACTAAATATATTTTCCTAGCTACGCGTTGGTTTAAACCTCTGTCCTAGATGTTTACCTCACCCTCTTCATTATCATGTGTCCACTTTCGTTTTAATGTGAAATGATATTTATTGCTCAGATTTATGTAGGCTTTTTCACAGCCTTTTATCTGATCTTGTGCTTTCAAACTGGGCATGCCATCTAGCTGTGGAAGGTGTCTGGGAACAACTCTACACATTATATTTTCTGATGCTATGTTAGCGTATACACGTCATTTTATCACCTGCAGAGAAGGAGCACTAACAATATTTGTTGGTAGGCGATTCCATTTGTCAACAACTCGATTTGAAAAAAAGTTCTGTCTGAGGTTTAGAGAAAACCTCTCCTTAGAAAGTTTGAATCTATGTCCTCTGGTCATACTGGGGGAATCTAGATTGAGAAGGCTCCTCCTGTTTACAGAGCATAGCTCATGCCTATATCTAAACACCTCTATAAGGTCTCCCCTGTTTCTTCTATGTTGCATGCTGGGAATTCCTGTCTTTCTCAGTCTTTCTGGGTAATCCAGGTCTTAGAATCCAGGGATGACTCTTGTTGCGCGACATATAACATTTCCTACCAGGTCTTTATCTTTCTGGAGTCATGGTGCCCCCATGTTACATTGCCAAATTCCAAGTGGGGGCGTGCCACAGCAACAAACAACTGCTTCATGTTATCTATCTATGTAAATGAAAGATCTTCTAATGAGGCCAACAATCCTGTTAGCTTTGTTTGCTTGGCTTTCGCTATGCTTGAAGAACTTTAAATCCTGGTCAACTAACAAGCCTAAGTCTTTTTCTTCTACAAGTAAGCAGGAGTAGAACAGTCTCTCTAGTATCGAGTTGTCCCGTTGTATACTGGTGATGCTGGATTTTGTATCTTAGATTTAAGACATGGCATTTGTATGCATTGAACCTTAGCTGTCATGTAATCGCCCACTGAACTAAGTTGTCAAGATCATTTTGGAGCTGAGTTATGCACTCTTTCTTGTCTACTCTGGAGAATATCTTGATGTCATTTGGCACAGTGAGTTCACTGCATCAGGAAGATCATTGATAAAGATATCATACAAAACTGGGCAGAGGCAACTTCCTTGAGGAACCCCGCTTGATACTGGTGCCCAGTCTGAATAAATGCCATTTACCACACGCTGCCTTCTCATTCATTCATTCATTCATTATCCAATACCCTTTTACCACTACAGTGTAGGGCCGACTCTTATTGAGACAGAATTTCTCTGGATCATGCAATTAAGCCAAGCAGGTGATCAGCCCACTGTGACCGTTTGGTGGTTGTGATAGGATTTCAATTTTGCCTGGACAGTGGCCTTGCGGCCTACTCTTTTTGATTTCCAACTGCCAAGGGTTCTTTAACGTGGGCAACATGCACACAGGATCTCCGAGTTAATTGTCCGTCTCTGATAGGACTAGGCTTTAGATCCCACCTACCGATGTTGTAGGGATCAGGGGTGTGCAGCATACAGGGTTTTTCATGGGTTTCAGTGATAAAAATCACTATGTGATTTTTGTCCCCGAGACGGACTTGAACCCGCACCACTTCGTTTCAGTGCCCAGAGCCATGACCACTGAGCCTCTGTGACCCCCACGCTGCCTTCTCCCGATTAGGAAATCTGCGATCCATGCCACCAAATATCAACTGATGCCATAGGATCGAAGCTCCCTAATTAGGCGCTGGTGAGGAAAGCTGTAAAACGCTTTGGCAAAGTCAAGATACATGGGACACTTCACAGGGACACCACCGTCCAAGCACTTGGTCCAAGAGTCTAGGGCTGCTAACAAATTTAGAATATGTTGGATTATTACTTTTATCGTTACTATCATCATCAATATTGTCTTATTCATAGCTTATATTTTGTAGAATGGAATAGTGTATACATGTAGCTGCAACAGCTACTGCAGGGGTAGGGGTCAAAGGCTATGAGTTGATTCTAGTCGTACAAGATAGTAGTTAATAGTATATGTTTAGTAAATGAGGCTCAACCATCAGCCCTAAAGTACTTTTGTGAATGTGCCCTCTCGTGGGAAAAAGTTACTTTAGTTGTGCACAGAATTTTGGGAAATTGCAATGGTGCTTATCAGATTAGAAGAATTAAAGGGTGTGATGTTCAAGGGGCGTGCCACCCTCTGAAGACCAGTTTGATATATATGTAATTGTATTTTTTTTTTACACATTAAGATTTGAACGAATCATTAAAAGATTTGTTCAATGAATAAGGAAAGCTTGAAAATGAAAAAATACCCTTAATCATAATCATAAAGGATATGGGCTCAGGGTTGGACTCAGGGTCCTTAAATGCCCTGGGTTACAGAAGCAGAATATCATGGAATATACAAATTACATACATTTTAAGAGAAACAATATCATAGTTTACAATCATTAGTCAATGTCAACATATCATCATGAAGATCTGTATCGACTAAATTATTGTCAAAATTTGTCGTCATTCGTCAAAATCATACATTATATCAAAAAGTTCTGTATCCACTGAAGTCTTAAAAGCATTCAGATTATTACATTTTTTTGTGGCGAACTGGAGGTTGTTCCACGTCTTGACAGTTCTAATGATAACGGAACTCTGCCGAATGGAATTGGAATATCTAGTCATGAATATTTTGAATTTGTCACCTCGGGTGAAATCAATTGGTGAATAGTCAAAACAATCCTTAGAATCAATGTTATCTAAATTATGCACAAATCTGTTTAACTGGTTTAGGTCACCCCTTTTTCTCCTGTATTTCAATGACGGGAGCCTCAAGAAAATCAATCTTGCTCTATAGGACATATTATTTAAAAAGGGTATAATTTATTTGCTCGTCGTTTTGTTCATATGTAGTAATAGAGTGCTTTATAGAGTATTTCACAGCATTTCTTGCAGATACATATTTTTCTTAGTTTTTACCTGTTATGAAGCGAAAATATTGTTTGAAACATTTGCGTTTTTTATTTATGCTTTCTTTGACATCTTTGTTTAGCCAAAATGGCTTAAATCTAGTTTTATCAGATTTTTTGGGTATATGTTTCGATTCAAGACATTTTAACTTATTCTAAAAGAAAAGCCATGCCTCATTAATATTCATATTCAATAAAGCATATTAAATAGTAATATCAATATTAAATTGATAATAATATTATTGATAGTAAATTAAGGGTTTAGTGGAATTGGACACACATCACAAAAAGTTATTATTCCAGTTGAAAATCCATCACGTCCTATAATTTGCCACCTTAGGTTAAAGCAACCAGCTTTGTTGGTTAAGTGTCCACCTCATAACTGGTAGGTGACGTGTTCTGTTCCCACAACGCGACATACCTATGTGGTAAAAATCAGTTTTCAAGAAAAGGGGGAAACGGTGGCTCAATGGTCATGACTCTGGTACTGAAAGCAAAGTGACGCGGGTTCAAGTCCGACTTGGGGCGAAAAATCACGTAGTGATTTTTATCGCTAAAACCCCAAGAAAAACCCTGTATGCCACTCCCCTGATTCTCACAACATCGGTAGGTGTGATCTAGAGCTTAGTCCTATCGGAGACAGACAATAAACCAGGAGGTCCTGTGTGCATGTTGCGCATGTTAAAGAACCCTTGGCAGTTGGACATGGAAAAGAGTAGGCTGTAAGGCCGCTGTCCTGGCAAAATTGAAACCCTACCACTACCACCAAAAATGTTAAAGTGGGCTGATCCCCTGCTTGGCTTAACCCTATTTTGCACACTGGGATGCACCACACCCCGAAGCCCCATATTTTTTTGCCATAAAATCGTCAGTTTTTGACTTAAAGAGCTGAAATTTCATAACATTTCCCAAATCGGTATAATCTATAATTCATGGAAATTTCATAATCCTCATTTGCATAGTTTGCTCACTTCCGAAGGTCATCTTCAGATTTAGAGATTTGTGTAGCTTGGGGTTCTTTACACCCCCTATGGATTTAAAAGAAAATAAATAGAAACCCCTTATTATGTACTTTGCCGTGTGTTGCACCCCATGCATTTTTCTATCGTAGATCTCGCCTTTGATTAATCTGTGCTCAATTCTTGGAGAATATCTTACTTAAACAATTGATTTCATGCTTTCACACAGAAAAACATACTAACATTGTTAGCCGGACACGGGGCAACCAATTTTTTTACTATCCAAGTTTTTTAAGCATGTGATGATGCTGAAATCAAACCTTGCGCCCCATTGTACCTTAAGTTGATGCTGTAGTTTAAGGGTTCAGTTGGGCTAATGGAAACAGTAGTGCAAACCAAATGCAATTACATCTAATTGTTAGTATCACCTAAAATTCAAAGCATAATTACTCAGTCGAAACCAGAATATTACACAAAAGCAAACAGGTTTATTGAAAGCTGAAAGTTGAAGAAAGTCATTTACAAAATCATCTTATGGTACATCTGGATGTACACCTGGCATACTACAGAGCTGTGTTGGTTACACACCAACATGTTGCATTTAGTGAAAGCCTGCTTCACTTTCCTGTCCTTTTTCCTTGGACACTGTTCACACCTCCCTTGAGTTGCCCTTCTCTTCTTGGCCACTGATGAGGTAACATGTCTACTTGTCTGAAGTTGCCCATCATTTTTTATTTGCCACTCAAGTTTCAATACCTTAAACGATACGCGGACTCTCTCTGTCTGTCCCTCAGCCTGTTCATATTGAGGAGGCGAGAAACACATTCATGCTCAGTCAGGCCGAAGGCTGAAAGGAGGAAATCCTGACGATGGACTGATATTTGTTGTTCTCTGGAGGTAACATGAGAATTACCACAACCAGACTAGCTGTTGACGTGTCTAGAGGATATGGAAACACTTGGTTTGGTCATTCGTAATGCCATGAATGGCAAACTGTGCTTCCGCCTGTGAAAACCATAGCTGTGGACGGGGGGTCCAAAAGGCAGGGATGTAGTAAAGGGGCAACTGCTTCCACAGTTTGGGCCATGATTAAAGTAAATGTTACAATTAGAAGCGTTCAAGTCTTAGTGTTCATGAAAAATAAGAGTTTATGAAATTCATTGCAAGCTTACTGTGTCACCAATGTGAGAATAAACAAGATACAAGAAAAACACCAACACATCCACTCAGTTAAAAGGTTAGATACTACATACTTGTACCCTTATCCTTTTTAGAATGATTCTATTGTAGATTTTGCTTGGTAGTAGCAGCAGTTGTATCCCTCTCCAATTCTTGCCATTACTAAGATCCCCTTTGTTGGTAATTTGATGATGTTGCCTCTCCTCCACTCATTTGGCACAGTTCCTGTTTCCCATGTTTCCTGGAACAAGTCCAGCAAGATGTCTGCCATGACTTCTACATCTGCTTTGAGCATTTCTGGTGTGGTATTATCCTGTCCAGGTGCCTTGCTGTTCTTGGTTTTATTTATTCCTTTTATTATTTCTACCTTGTTGATCGGCCCTAAGTTAACTTCTAGATCTTCTCCCTCTACACTAGGAGTGCTGCTAATAAATTTGCTATAATGCTCTTGCCATCTATTTGCTGTTCTGCTGGCTTGCTTAATATGTTCCCTTCCATGTCTCTTACTGGTCGGTTTGTGTTCATTTTCCTACCACTGAGTTGTTTTGTGACAGATTAGGGAGTCTTGAGATCAATAGTTTCGGCAGCTTCTTGTCCTTGGCAGGCTAATCCTTCCACGTAGTTCTGTTTGTCTTTCCTAGCACTCTTTTTCACTGCTTTGTCACATTCTTTGTATTCTTGATGTGCACGTTGCTTCTGAGGTCTAGTTATGGCTTGAATTCCCCTTTGTTTGATCTCCTGTCTTTTATCAATTATTCGGATGGTGTCATCCGATATCCATTGCTTGTGCTGCCGCTCTCTTTCCCTGAGAATGTCTTGGCTCGTCTCGCTGAATATGTTCTTCACTTGTTCCCATTTCATCTCCAGTGAGTTATCCTCCAAGCTGGAAAGGGCCTGAAGTTTGTTGCTCAGCGCTATAGAGAATTCAGCCTTTTTTTCATCTGATTTCAATTTTGCGATATCAAATTGTAGGTGCCTCTATCTACCCATTTCTTTGTTCCTGGTAATCTTAACTTTCAACTTCCCCACTAAGAGTGTGTGGTCTGACCCTATATCAGTATCAGCATCTTGATAGTAGGCTTTCACATCCCACGCTGTATATGTTTGGCTCATGTTTTAAGTCTATTTGAGGGATTAGTGATGGATTTTGATTGTTAAGATGATAGGTGAATAGTAAAGTTTTGCACGGTGATTTCGATTTCACAACAAGGGAATTATTTCTTCATATTCATATGGAAGTTGGTGTTTTTCCATTGTCTTGTCTATTATCATCTTTTGGATTATCTATCTTATGTCATGTCCTACCGTCATGTACAATGTCACTTCGTATTTATTATCATCACTTTACAAAGCAGCCATTAGTCAATACTTAGGCCTGAAGGGAAGGTAGATACTCGTTGCACATGCTGTGCCAAGAGTCAGAGGAGAGCGACTTAGCATAGACTTCATTTTTTCATGGTTACGATGGTTATCTATAGACAAACTGCAAGTCTAGCTGCAGTTTGCTTATTTGCATGTTAATGTAAAACACTGAGTGCTATATGTTTTCGGTATTAGAAAATTTAAAAAGTAAAGTGAGATATTTACAAAGAATTAGAGTAAGGGTGACCTAAATTAAAATTGAACCACTGAATAGGATACTGACAAATAGCCCTAGCCTTTTGCAAGTCATCCATCTGATGTCATGTCTATCACCATCCGTTGACAGATAATCCATTGTATCATTTCGTTTAGCGACGCAGGAATTTGAGTGAGGCATTGAAACATTACACTGGAGGAAGATGTGGTCACAAATTGCTGCTGCAATTAATTGAAAATTCTGCCAAAATGAAGATGTTATGCTTTAAGAAAATATTCCCAAACCAAAGGTTTTGATCAAAGTTGAAAAATTCATCTTTTCTTTTATAAGACAAAGTCACTAAACTTTTTTGCTGTACCTTCTAGCCATGCCCCCTCTTATTCTCTCGCATTTCCAAGTTTGAAATCCTTCCAGTAGTGGAGCTTTAGCCTTAGTAAAATAAATTTATCAAAGATATTAAAGAAAAGTTACGGCTGATTTACAGTTTTTCTAACTGTAAAAGCCATATGAACAATAGATGTTTTTTTTTTCATTTTCAATGATTCATTGCTTGTTCTGATGATCTTGCATTGGGATTCAGTATGAAACAGAAAACTATTTTCATTTCCTGGACATGATGTTCAATTGTTTTATTTTTTATGGTGATTCAACGTTGGGGTTCATTGGGGTTCATTTTGTTTTAAAAATGTGGATCATCATGTCTTTAAACAATAAATTCTTCATCTTGGTGAAAACTTTAATAATGATAATATAAACTCACATATCTTACAATACTTATTGTCATTGCGATTATCCTGTATGATGATCCCTTTTATAGTCTTCCACTAACACTGTATATTATATAGATTGATTTTAATACCTCAATCTACAGAAGCTCGTTTTGTTGGAAAAACTACTTTTTGCTGTTCAAATCTCTATCAAATACATATGGTGGTTATACAATGATGCAACTGTTCACAAATTAAGAGTATCATTATTGTCAGAGGTTTTTTTATTCCCATTTTATGATTGATTGAATTGAATGTGATACTTGAAATGCGAAGCTAATGTACGATGTTATTGATGTCCATATGTTGATTATATTGATATACTATTAAGGATATCGACATTTATCAAAGTCAAAGAATAAAGATGATGGTGATTATGATAAGAATAATACAGGTGTGTGAAAAGTTAGAATTGTAGTTATAATATAAAGAATATGTGATTTTGTTAAAATAAATCAGTAATTTATGTGAAGGGGAGTGTTCTGTTTTTCATGTGTGCATTGTTATCTTTGTGTCCTGAAATTTGGAATCTCTTGAATTCTATGATTTTTTTTTTTATGACTTTTTACATATTGGATGGAGTGCACAATCATCCACGCGGGTGGTTGGCGGGAGCCCTGGTGTGGTCCTACTTCTGTTAAGTGTGCTTTACTGTCAACCTCATCCATCTTTCCATCCTCCTCCATCCTTCTACATGTTCCTCCTTCTGTAGTGGTGGATCCCATGTATGATCTT
>JAUEKY010110808.1:0-10403 GCA_031833965.1 Scyllaea pelagica
GAGAGAGTGAGAGAGAGAGAGAGAGAGAGAGAGAGAGAGAGAGAGAGAGAGAGAGAGAGAGAGAGAGAGAGGTCTTTTGTATAAAATTTTACTGTCTACACCCTGGTAAAAATGAATTCTGATCAGATCCAGTAACAGGACAAGGCAACTAAACTACGTCTATTGAGTACCACCTCTACTTGGTTAGCATTACAACCTTTCCGTCACAGAATTGTCGTGGGGGATTGGAAAAGGACATGGACATGAAACACATTCAGCAATGAAAGCAAAGCACCTTTCATAAGTGGATCAATTTTACTGTCATATGAGAAAAATATCCTTTAAAATTTACCTCAAAGAAATTATGTTTTATAAGTTTTGTTTAAAAGAGCTCTGCGATAGAATGAGTTGAATATGATGTTGAAATTTGTTTACATTGTTAGCCATGAATTACAAAGAACAGGGTTACAAGTGGTGGTATAATATCATGCATGTTCTCAAAAAAAAACAAAACAGAAAGGTTGAGAGGATTCAATTTATTTCACTAATTTGATGTTTACAAAAAAGATTAGGAACACTGAAACTGGAAAGTTTAGGGCCGGCAAAAAGTTATCTTATTCAGGGAAGTGGATTAAACGTATGCTATGTTGGATGAAGGACAGATTTTTTAATGTGTAGATATATATATATGGATATATATATACATATGAAGATCGTGTAGTAGTCAGGCAAATGCAGGGAATGCCTTTCATTGAGAAAGCAAATCCAACAGCAACTGGGGTCTGATTCAAAGGGTTTGATCTGAATGCTTGGAAAGAGAATTGACTTACAGCAGACGAGTTGCCTTTCAAGCCCTGCGGATAAATCGCCCGTCATGGGACAGATGGTGCTTAGTGCAATTCATAGTGGCAGAATAAGGAAATAGCAGTGAAATAATGTTGAACCTCTCTTGAAGGGGTAGTGGGGGTGAGGAAGCAGGGGTTCATGGCAAAATGAAGCCCTCTTCATTTATATTCTTTTGCTCAGGGAAAATGTTAGACCTTAAAAAAGGCTCTGAGCAAGGAGTAATTTATAGAAAAACTTTACATAAGAGAACATCCATGATACGTGTGGGATTATATAGGGTGATGAAACGTTACAACGAAAAATTAAACTGCTCTTGGTAAAAAATTTGAACAAAGAAAAACAACCATCAAAAAAGGTTCGAACGTAAAGTGACAACATGAAAATACATTGACAAACACAAGAGGGAGTGTTGACTAAGGAATACATGGTAACAAGGCGTCTATACACCACAAGTGCCTTGCCACAACCCCCACACCAAACCATTAGACATGCCCTAGCCCTATAACCAACATCTTCCCCCCAGCTTCTCCTCGCCAGTACAGCTTAGAGCATTCAACCACCCATGGACATACACATACCATACACAACAACCACCACTATATCTATGAGCTACAAGAGATTTACCCCTCTGCCCTCTAACTAGTAAGCATTAACATAGAAGAAAGAAACTAATTTATACTGGAAGCCACTAAGATTTTCAAATTGTCTCCTTTTTTCTTCTTTGATTTGAGGGGAAGAGGGGGAAAATTGGGGAGATGGGGGTAGGGAAAGGGCACACTTGCACAACACATTTTTTCCCTCCACCTTTGAGACAAATGCTGGATTCATCCCAAAGGTTACGGTGAAAATGGAGGACAGGTTAGGATGCATGCAAATCTCAGCTCCAAAAGAAAAAAAGGAATATAATTTGTTCCATAGAGAAGATAAAGGAGAACAAAGAAAAGGCCTGATACCTTCTGGATGAGAGAAGGCAGGGGTTTGTCGTCCTAGTCAAATGGAAACAATGTACTCCATACAGTATCATTAGGAGATGGAATAAAAGGTCATAGGCCGGCTAAAATCAATGCAATTCAACGCCTCGGAGCAAAAGGCTGATGTACGACAATTCTTTTTAGGGTTCTCCCCCCTCAAACACTGCACATAACATTTCAAGTCATGAAAAACCAATAATCCTAAAATCTGCATGTTTTCATTGTTGCATGGAAAATTTCATTTTGGCACATGGCAGAGATTTGCTCCGTGGCAATGATTTATCATCAACAGATTAAACCAGGGGAAAAAAGGCTTGAAAACGACAGGGTAACTTAATACTGTGTGGTTTTCATTGGAGTTTTACTACGGTGATTAAACTACAGGCACAGATGTTTAAATCTGGGGATGGTTTAGGTTGGGGTTTTCTTTTATTTCTTTAACTTTGCTATTTGAAAATTCAAACCTATTCCCTTGCCTCTTCTTTAAAATCATCTCATTTCTGAAACTCTTTGCGCATAAGAAAGGGCACACATCTATAAGAAAATCCTCACATTAACTTAACATGTTGATAGAAAAGGCAATGAAGGGAACACAAAAAAGAAAGTCACAGATATGTATAAGTATATCAATGCAAAAGAATTCATAACAGCTTTTAGGAATGAGCAATACAAATATCAAAGAAAAACAATATAGAATATGAAATATAAATTATGGAACAAGTTAAAACTTTTAGTTGTCCTTTTGCTTTCTTCCTTCCATATTTCATTACAGCGCTGACATCAAGCACCAATAACATCCAACACACAAAATATAACACGGATAAAGGACACAGATAAAGCAGCTGAAAACAGAACACACACACAACTACACATCATGGTGTGTGACACTCGGATACTCCAAACAACATCCACACCAGACAGCAGTGCGACTGAGAGGATATGGAATTCTCTTTCAGCAGGAGGGAGGATTAGGTAATGCTTTGGTTTTCTTGTCTACATTTGATTTAACAGTTACAGGTCATTGATATACACCTAACAAAGAGAGAAAAGAGAGCTTACCTTGGCCAAGTCTGGAATATCCCCTTTGTCAATACCCATGTTCTGGAAAGACAACCAAATGAAGATAACTAACTTATTGTTTACAATAGTAGGTCTGTTCTTAGACAGAAAATATCTCTACACATCAAGTCAGAACATGTCGAGAGATATGGGAGGAAAAAAAATGTTTTTTTCTTTTTTCCTAATGGCATGTCATTTTAAAACTATCGCTGGGGTAAAAATGATGATTTAAGAGGAGGCTGATAGTCCAATATTTCAAATGTGGAGATCAACTTAAATAAGGTGAGTACGATATACCACATTGACATGAAAGCCGGTTGCCACATACCTCTGCTACTTTCAAAAACTCAGACACCTTGTCCATTCGTACCAAGAACCTTTTGTACACATCAAGAGCATCTTTACACTGTTTCTTGTTCATGTCAAAATATTTTTCTGTGGCAACAAAGACAAGAATATATAGAAAATCAATTTTGTATTCATGATATCATCCAATAATTCTTGACAGCTCTGGGCAACCTAACTTACGAACATAGACTACATTTTGGTCAACAAGAATGATTAAAAATAAAAATAAGGACGTACCTTTTTCACTCTCCACAAGCTATCTCTTATATTTCAACACAAAGATTTTCTTCGTAATAGTAAATAATGTTAGTTCCTTGCTACCAATTCTCTCCCAGTAATTACTGCCTGAAATCAGCAACAGCGGAATACAAAGAATTCTGGACTCCCAACTAGAAATATAGTTAATAAGTTACCTACAGCAATGTAGGGGTAGAACAGTCAAAACCTTTCAGGACTTCTCATCCAGTCTGGTATGAAGCAAATAATACAGGCACAATCTATTTGTTCATGTCCATGCTTATCTAGCCTAGTCATAACAATCTCTTCATCCCTGCCAGGATGTAAATCGACTTCAACCAAAAACATGGCAGCAGCAACCCCCCAGACTCTCACCTAGCAGATTGATGATTCCGTCGTTGTAACACGCAAACAACCGAATCAGGTCTTTAAACAGGAGCATGAAACAGGCCGTGATGACGCCGTTGGTCAACTCATTAGGGGTGCACTGGTAGGGATGCAAGGAAATATTAGGATTTACTGCTCCTTGCTACACACTTCACCTGTCACAGCACAGGCAGAGAGCTCTATGCAAGCCAACTTTCTGTGACACACAGATAAATAGAGAGCTAAGTGACATAAATTACACACATCTATTTCAGTAAGCATACTGTTTCCGATGGAGCCAAGTCAAGCGTTTCTCTAGCCTGTTGAAAGAATCTGCAATACATTGACTGCCTACACACTTACACCTGTGTTAAAATAGGAAGTTCTTCAAAACCTTTAACGATTTAACTATTATTCACATCAGAGCAATAAAGAAAAGGATGACAGCCTTAGGTTTACAATAAACCAGTCATGAAATATTGAAAAGCAGCTTACAGTAGTAGGAATAAGTGGGATCTCATTATAAGAGTTGGAAAAGAAATTGAAAAACAAAAACAGACATGAGCAATGCCTTTTCTTTAGGTCCTAAAAATCCAACTTCATGATAGTATGTAGAAACCAATAATTTGATTAAAAAAAGATGGATTCATGGATGATTAAAATAAATGAATAGATTGAAATGTCAACTTACATCAAATTCAAGTAAAGCGTCTAACTGTTGCTGAAGAACTGGTAAGGTTTTCAATAACTGAAAATAAGACAAGACAGAAAGTTAGTCAAAAGCATTCCGATTTGGGAACTCTTGCACACAAAAGGTCAATAACACACCCATCTTTATCAAGGGGTCACAAGGAACGTCCAAGCCCTCCAGTCCCCCTCTTGGTATCAGCCTGATGCGACAATCCATTCATCCTATTTCCTGGTCGTCATGACTATCAATGCTGTACTCCAAGACAAAGTGTGGCCTTTGTAAATGGGGCAATCCAGAAACACCTTGTATCCTCCTTGTTTTTGAAATACTGCTCTAGATTTCTTTCTTTCTTCCTCTATCTTTGAACCTATTTTACCTTGCGGTTTAAGGTTAGCTGATATAAAAGGTTCGCCACTGATCTCTATCTAGAGTCTTCTTCTCTGCTTTGACGAATTTACTTCCTGTTTCTTCTACTATTTCTGATATTGTTTCTTGCCATAATTTTATAGGTCTACCTCTGGGTAATATGCCTTGCGGCTTACATACTATGATTTTTTTTGGAATCTTATCAATTTCCATTCCACTCATATGACCAAACGATCTAAGATTATTCTTATCAACTTCATCTTGAGATACTTTCAATTTTCAACTGGTCTCTAATTGTGGTATTTCTAATTTTATCTCTTTTGAGTCTTACCTACTGATCATCTATGGAATCTTATTTCATTAGCCTGCAATCTACTTTTATCTTTGCTATTTAGATTCCATGATTCACTTCCATATATCAGTGTTGGACAATATACTTCGTTAAATATTGCTATTTTTGTTTTACTTTTAGCTCTTTTTTACCTATTAAGCTCTGTCCTAGCTGGCAAGAGAGGCTTGCTGGTTTTGCTATCCTTAGATTAATTTCATCTTTTAAACTACAGTTGGAATATGCTATAACATCTAAATATCTATAACTTTCTACCTGTTCAAAAATTTCTCAGTCAATCTTAATTTGATGTTTATACATATCTCTGCCAATCACCATGGTTATAGTTTTCTTTGCATTAACGTTGACTGCTGTAGGTTTACTGTTTCAAAAACCCTGAAAAAATTGACTGATAGTTCTTCAAGCCATATGGATGTATTTCAACAATTGGATTGGCAGTAATAATAATCAAAATGACCTGTCAATTGCAGATCCCCTTACACATCTCAGTCAATCCAAACTGTATATAAAACAGGCTCAGTTCAATCTTTTTTTTTTTTGGTTGCTACTTGCATCATTCCATGCCCAAATAAGCGTATGTTTGTTCTGTGCCAAATTCAAGGTGCTATACAGCAGGATGAATTGCAATGGCAAAATTATGTGTAAAAAATGGCTTGTGGTCATTCGAAAAGTTGTCTCCATTTCTATGATAACCAAGACAACTTTTTAAGGGGGTGAAAGATATATTTCTTTTATGTCAAGCAAATCTTAGGAAACTGTCACACTTTTGGGTCTTGAAAAACTAACCGAATCAAAATAAAAACAAAAGGGTTGTACCAAAGGAATTGTAAGAAGTTGTAACCAAGGAAAGTAGGAAAATACATCGTGTGTATGTTTGGCCTTCTCCCAGAGAAAATAAAAAATTGAGTTGGCCTCTGCCCAAGAATGTGTTTACATGTCTGTTAGCTTGTTTATCAAAAACATTGATATCTATGCAAGACCTTGAAAAACAAAATCTCAGAAAACAAATTTGATCTTTGTACATGGGAAAAAATAGTTTGCTGAGCAAGCTTTTGGAGTCTAGCAAGAACATATGTGATAAAGGTGTTCAAACTGTTATCAACTACAATCCTCAGCAGTGACATTCCACTGATAAGCTTATCAACAGCAATAGAGACCAATTTATCCCAACCCTTTTGTCATCACAGATTAGCACCTGCCGTGGGTGGAAGAAAGAGCGAGATAATCAATTGCAGCCTGCCATAGTTAATGATATCACTTAGGAAAACACTTTCAGTTGATGTAGACTATGACTATGACTCAAGTACTTGGCACATCATGTGATTAGGTTATCACAACGGTGATGGCTGCATGCCTTGGGGAATAGATAGACACAGAGATGTACCCTCTGTTACCAGCACACACACAAACAAGGTCAGGTTCCATCAGCAGAAAACAACAGCCATTCGCAGATCATTGCACACATTCCATCAAAGGTTTCTCTCCTACCCCAGCCCTAAGTTGAGTCTGTTGAATGTTATTTTTGATAAAACTTAACAACTTCAGGAATAACACAATATGGTCTGGATGCAAAATGGATGCATTCACACATGAATGTTCATCTGTCTCTGTGGACAGGTACAGGCAAATGACAACAACTGTTTGAATACTGAAGACAAGATAAGGAAGTACTGACACTAATACAATAATATGATCATACAAAGCAGTAGTGGACAATTACTTATTGAGTACTTTTCGCAGACATGAGTTCATTTCATAGACATGAGTTGAGAGAGACAAAATTATAATTACAATGGTGAGTTCATACTCAAGAGTCGTCCTTACCTTCTCTGCATTCATCGTTCTGAGCAAACCATCTTCTTTCCTGAAAACACAGAAGAGAAAAGGAAAGAGTGTTGATTGGAACAGGTCAACCCTGTAGACATTTTAAAAATGTATTTAGACACAGCATTGAAATTTGGATGGTACACAAAAATGTTTATTTCCAATCAAATAGTGCAGGCAGTATTGGTTTATTATTATCATTTTCAATGTCACAGTAAAGGCCAAATCAAACCCACTAGATGATGAAAATTTCCATCTTTTTAGTTCTTTCAGGGGAATATCAAGGATTTTGCAAAGATGTGAAATCTCATTGTCTGTCCTTTGTGGTTTTTGCAGGCAGCTTCTGCTGAGAGTATAAGTTATGGGAGGGCATCTTTCCGACAAAGCATTTCAAAAGAAGAAAAAATTCCAGAAATCTTAGTGAAAATGACATTATGAATAATACATCTATGTCAGTAGCCTGTTTAGTTAAAATAAAAAGATGATGTTTTTACCCATCACTGGTTTAGAATATTGGTATTTCAGAAAATAAAGACATCTGCTCACGAAAGCTTAAGCGTAAAAGACCAAGGATGGGGCAATTGGTAAAATGACAAATTATAGACCCCTTATCAAGCAGCTATTTGACAACTGTGTACAGGGCAAAATACATAAAAAAAAGACCTTCATGATAAACTAATAAAAAGGGATACACACGAGCAACAGTGATATTGATATTGACATTCATGACAACGATAATGATGATGATGATGAAGACTATGAAGATAAAAATCCTTACTCCCATAGCACCCACACACAGTGCACACAGAGGCCCCACGCCATATATGTATACATTCCAATGAACACTGCCTGATTTGCACAGCACACAATGAACACAATGGCAACTCCCTGTATGCAAATGACACAGGCAGGGACAATGCACAACTCCAGTACCAAAGCCAAGCGGCTGGCGTTGACATGGCATGGCTGCTAGAGAAGCCTGCTGTTCTAAAATGGTTTAGCTTTAGTGTGTGACACCCCTTTTCTATCATCTTGTAGGCTGTACTAATAGAAGGCTCACTCAAATATTTCCACCTGTCTCCATACACTTACCTCAGACTGACCATCAGGCTACAACAGCGGCTCAACTCCCCAGTCTCCACACACAGACATAAACCCCAGACTGACAGGCCGTGGCACTGTCCTACCCATACCGAGCATCAGGCTATGACAGCAGCTCAATTGACCCGTCTTAACATCATAGGTATGATGCAACCCCAGATAAAACCCACGAGCTGCCGGTTTCAAGGCAATAACTCTACCCTTCAAGCCAACAGTACCAGTAAGATTTATGTCCAAACCAAATCAGCCCATTCTTCCATCAGAGAGACTGAGATGACCTTACCCTCTTTTCACTTTGCAGAAATCAAAGGCCATAGATCTGTAAGAGACAGCCTTCTCATTCAAGTACTTGGCATACCGTCGTATGAAGGTCGACATGTCGTATCCTGAAAAGCAGACATCGGAGGTCATCTATGACTAGTGGTCTCATGACATATACAGAAACTCAAAGCCTACACAGCAGGGACAAGTGGCTGTTTCCCATCGGTCCGACCCCAAGGTACCTGCATCTCAAGCACTCTTCAAGACAATACCAGCAGCAGGTGACAATTGTCAAAGATCTACTTGTGAATTACTGCTAGATAAGAGCAAGTGGAAGAGATGAGCTTTTAGAAGTCTTCATTCTAATACATTCTTATCTACCCCTTTATCACTTCTAATGTAATTATGTGGTATAAGTATTCTCCTTCTCATAATTCACTCTTCTTTATGATGACACACCAAATTAATGACACATCACCTCAGCAGGACGGTCCACGTCTACTCACCTTGAACGCCCCCTTTGTCCACAAACCCGCTGAGGTTGAAAGAGCAATTGTTGGATGCCAGGTATTGTGTGAACCGCTGTTGAGAACAACACAAAACAAAACAAATTACTGTCTGGTAATCAAAAGTGTAGCATCACTGTCAGCTGAGACTCAAATCAATGCTCATAGGTACAGAGATGTCCCCTAGCTCATTTGCCACAGGGGAGCAAAATATTTGCTGTTGTTTTACAGAGGGAAAATGGGATGGTCAGTCCAAGCTCTGACTGGACTCTCAATCCTTTCTATCCTTCCATCCCAGCTTCATGGAATGAGCTAATGGGTTGGAAGGGAAGAAGGTGAATAACATGATGCTTTGGTTTTCATTTTTTTTTTTCTCTTTTGTCTTGAGCTGATGGTTGTGCGAGTGTCTTTTGTCTATGACAGGAATGAGGTGGACTGAGTCTTACAATTTAAGACACAGAGAGAGAGGGGGAGAGAGAAAGACAAAGATAAAAAAACAATTTCTCTTTTATTGAATTTTTATTTTGTTTGCATAAATGTTTCTTTCCATTTGACAGATCACCAGATTTGGGAGCACTTCTTGTGACACTGTTTGGAGCTTATCCACACCAATCAAGGGCCTCTAAATGATTCAAAACCAAGCGTGCCAGGCACACATCACCTAGACAGGACAAACCATTCCTGCAACAGTAATCAATCTTCAACAAGCATGACTGACTAGGTGTGCAATTTGCATAACAAACACTTGTCTGGCAGCCCAAAGCCGGCCATGAGGCAAATCAATACAAAAAAAGAGAAATCATTTAATTAGTCCACATAGTCACATTATTCTGACACTAGGCCAACTAGTCTGCGCAACGCTCCCACAATACAAAATACCAGGCAAGACAGCTTATAAAGTGAAAACATATTAATCTTGGACAAATCAAGCCCCCCCCCCTCCACCCAAAAAAAGGAATCATATTACTAGTTCACAGTCACATTCACATTATTCTGACACTAAGCAATCCAGATTTTGCAACGTTTCCACAAAACAAAACACCAAGTAAGACAGCTTAAAAAGTGAAAACATTTACAGCTAAGACATTACACAGCCATGGATCAAACCCACACACAAATGGAGTTACCAGGCCTTACAATTGCCACAACACTGTTGTTTTTATTTAAGCTACCATCAAGATTTGATTTTATACAAGCAATATTTAAGGCCGAAAATTGTAAAACCTTTCATCTTCAAGACCGTGACTGATTGCCTGACAGAGTCTAGTCTCTAGAATAAACAGGAGTCTGTGGCCTAGGCCTCCAGGTTAAAAGCCCAATGAGATGGTCAAGATGTTACCTGTCTGACTCATAATGAATTTTTCAATTAGAGAGGATTGGAAAGAAAGGTAAAAAAAATATAAACAGAGAAAAAGAGAAGAGAAGAGAGAAGACAGAGAGAGAGAGCGAGAGAGAGAGAGAGATAGAGAGAGAGAGAGAGAGAGAGAGAGAGAGAAAGA
>JAUEKY010111029.1:0-64191 GCA_031833965.1 Scyllaea pelagica
TGATGATGATGATGATGATGATGATGATGATGATGATGATGATGATGATGATGATGATGATGATGATGATGATATAAAGATGCAACACATAGGATGCATTCTAAACAATTGTAATAAATGGCACACAACACAACAATGCTGACTAAACGCCCAATGGAGAATGGAACCATCGACCCTACAGAAATAGAGACCAAACATGTTTTACAAAGACATTATATTAAAATATGAACAAAATGATAGGAGGGAAACAATAGATAATGAAGCTATGTGGGAAACAAGTGTGTTATTATAGCGGTATCGAGGAAAATAAATGTCTTTTATGGGAGCTTGCCTCAGAAAAAAATGTGTTTTGTAGGAGCACGATCGAAAAAATGTGTTTCCTCGGAGCACGGCTGATATTAATGTGTTTTGAAAATATTTCAATCAATGATTATTTAAAAACTATTGCGAGTTGATTAAATATTTTTGCATCAGAAGGTAGAGAAAATTTTTGTCTTTGAATTTCTCAAATAAAAATTTTGGCGCCAAAATTGAAAAAATGTGTTTTATGGGAGCACGGCAGTATAGCGGCCATTTGCGACCACACCCCTAAACCTGTATAATGAATAACACACTTGGATATTATATATAGATAAAAAAAAACGTCACAACATCACCGGGCTATATAGCTCAGTTGCTTAGCTGTCTGCTTTCAAACACTAACGTAACTGACAGTCGTGGGTTCGATTCCCTGGTCCGGCAAAACAAAAAGAAAAAAAAGAGGGATTTTGTAGAATTCGCTAAGATATTCTCTCCAAACGGATCGAGTTATCTCTAGTGAATCTTGAATCCTTCTGAACAGAGTAAGTATGACAAACGCACTGACAACTGCCACGTAAGAGCGTTTCAACGGTTCACCCGCCGTCTCCACTTATTTTTTTTGCGATTTTCTCCCATTTTCATTTTCGGACAAAATCTCAAATTATTTAAAACATTATTTCACAATAGAATAGTTAATCCATACAGTTTTGTAGTCTAAATTCGGAAAAAAAATATTTTCATTACAAGGGAGATAATTTATTAGGCTGATATAAGAAAATAATTTGTTTTCATATAAACTTCAGTCAGAGTGCAAGAATGACTACACACCATATTAATCATATTATTCAATTTTTGTTTTTACAATTGCAAAAATTTATCACAGCATTTAATTCATATTTCAGGTTCAAATGTCACGTGTGTGGTAAAGACATAACAAGACTCTCGAGACATCTGATCGCAGTTCATAATGTGGATCCAACGATTGCGAGAGGCCATCGTTACGATGCCATTGAAGCAAAACGAAAGAAGAAGAAGTGTCCGCTATGTGGCAGAATGGTCACCAACCTCCTGCGGCATCTTAATGAGGTAGAGAAAATAGTCCGCAATTCAGACGAGTGGAAGGACATAATGCATGTCATTAATGTTCGTCCCCCAAAGGACGCAAATGATGCGAACTTTGCAATCTTTGCTAACCATCCACAGAAGGATTTGCTGCTAGAGTACACTAAGTATCGAAAGGCCGTTCAACAGAGGGCAACCTCTACAGTGTCAAAGGAAATAAAATCCTTGATGGACTGCTTGAAGGTATTAAACAGGTCGGGAAATCTGGAAATTATTCTCAAGGTTCCAGAGGACGACAGGGACAGAGTTTGTCACCTCTTCCGAGCCAGAATAGTTAACCCGATGAAGGCATTGGTGAAGAGAGAGGGAGACAAGGCGGCCTCTGGCTGCTATAACAAGTTGTGGGCCATGCGTAATTTTCTGAAATGGCTTGAAGAAACCCATCCTATCTATGTGTCGAGGAACAACTTGAAACCTGAACTCAAGTCGCTCATATCTAATGTATCGGCTGCATTAGTTCCCTTGAGAGCTTCCAAAAGAATGAGGACTACCTCCATTAATAAACAGATAGAACCCATTGACGTCAGTGAAGATTTGCCGGCCCAAGCGCTGTTAAAATCTCTGGATAAAGCATCAACCTGGATGAATCTCGGCAAAGTCAGAGATTATATTATGACTGTGCTGGCTATAGGGAGCCTGTCCCGCCTGGGGGCGTTGAGAAATATGCTTGTCGACGAGTTTCAAGCCTCTCAGCCCGCTCAAGAAGAAGACATGTTTGTTGTGGAAGTGAAAAGTCACAAAACATCAAAAACATACGGTGCAGCAGGGATTTATTTCACTGGCTTTCTGAAAAGACAAACTGAAAGGTACTTGGCGAAAAGGATGATGTCGTCAAAATGGGTTTTTTGCACAACATCTGGTGGCCAGTTAAGCTCAAGCCAGGCTGCGGCCATCTTTCGCCGTCTGACCAAAACTACGGCGACTTGTATGAGAAAAAGTGTCGCGATAGCTCACAGAGAATCAACATGTGAGGTTCAATCAGCCATATCAGAGGCTATGTTGCACAGTATGGCAGTGCATCGTGAATCCTATGCTGCTAAGGCTCACCAATCAACCATATACAAAGGGCTAAAGGCAGTTGGTGCCGTTCAATGCTTGCAAGACTCTGCATCTTGTTCAACCAACCGGGAAAAGACACCCGATGTTCCATCTTCAGAAGAAGAAATGGACAGCGTGGACGATGGACAGTCAAGATCCGATGATGAGCCTATCATGCCACAACATTCGATCTCAAATGATGGCAACAATCGCAATCTACGGCATCTAATCTCTTCCGATGACGTGCCTCCCGTGCCACAGAATTCACTCTCTGATGATGTGCCAGAAACGCTCCAATCTTCTTATGTTCCAAAGAATGAGTTAATAACATTTCCAAAGCCAATGGCAGCAGTGGATTTAACAAAGTGGCCCCGAGAATACACAAGACAGGGCGCAGTTTTGAAAGGAATGTTTGTGCCCTCAAGAAACAAGTTTACAATGAAGGAACTACAGTTGACATTCAAATATCTTGGAGCATATCGTAGAAAACAAAGTGTACCTATGGCATTGTTAAAAGAGTTAAGAGAGTCTTTTGCAGAATTTGATAGTGCATTTTCTTCTGTTAATAATAAAACATTAATTGACAAAATTCGAGCGTGGCCAAATGATAATCAATTGAAGTTTTAATTGCGATTTTTCCCTTCAATCTTGTTTTGAGATTTATCCAACGTTTTAGATGTTTCTGAGTTCATTTTTATATCCTCCAACAAATTACACCAACATGTACAGCGGTACAGATCATTCCAAAGCACGTACCACTTTATTGTAAATTTGCAATGGAACAGATGAATCGACCCAACACCAAAGTTATATTGTTCCAGACGTCCCCGCCCTCTCTCCGGGTCGGTTGGTGGCGTATCACCTTGGAGAGGAAGACTCCCCTTGTTTGCAAAGGAAATCTTTATTTTTCTCTACCTCCTTCTGGGTCGGTTGGTGGCGTATCACCATACCGACATGTACAGCGGTACAGATTATTCCAAAGCACGTACCACTTGTATCAATAAACGTCATTATTTGAAAATTTGTGTTGTGTGCAATTGCTAGTTGAGCTTGTTTGTTTGTCGCAAGTGGGGTTTGCTTTCATGTGTCTTATATAACTTCTCAATATATTATACAATAACACAAGTCTTCCTGGAGGCTATATTTTACGATTCTTTTATTTTATTCTCTCTCACACACACACACACACACACACACACACACACACACTCTCTCTCTCTGCCGGTCTGCCTGCCTGTCCCTGCCTGTCTGTCTGTCTGCCTGCCTGCCCCTGCCTGTCTGTCTGTCTGTCTGTCTGTCTGTCTGTCTGCCTGCCCCTGCCTGTCTGTCTGTCTGTCTGCCTGCCTGCCCCTGCCTGTCTGTCTGTCTGTCTGTCTGCCTGCCCCTGCCTGCCCCTGCCTGTCTGTCTGTCTGTCTGCCTGCCTGCCCCTGCCTGTCTGTCTGTCTGTCTGCCTGCCTGCCCCTGCCTGTCTGTCTGTCTGTCTGTCTGTCTGTCTGTCTGGTAGCTTTAGGGTGCATCCAGACAGACACCAGACCCGACGGTCAGACCAGACCGTTTTCCGTGGCTAAATAATTAACACCGGCAAGATAGTAAGGACAAGTAGCAAAAAACGGTGACACGCCCACACTAACACCCGACGTCTCGGATCAGACCGTCTGGGAATGAGCGTGTTCATTCCAAGACGACCGTCGGGGAAAAGGGGAAACAATTTGTGTATGTTTTCTTCCACAAATTATTTCCCCTTCCTTTAATCAGTGGCGCGGTGGTCGAGAGGTAGACTGCTCGCTCGTGGCAGAAAGGTCGTGAGTTCGAGCTTCTTCAAAGACATCGCGTTTAGTCCGTGGGAAAGACTATTCACACTCATTTCCTCGATCCACCCGTCCGCAAAATTGGTGAAATAAATTGTGTTTGTTTGCTGAGTACATAGCGCCTAATCGGCAGCTTCCTCGGGAGTTGAGACGTGAAAGGTGTGTCATTATGGTCTGTCAGGGTAATAATAAGTGTAAAGCGCATTGAGTACGCCGAAGGGTGTAGAAATGCGCTATATAACCTCCCTTCATCAACACGTGCTTTTCTCGGAATGTGCTGCCACACAGGTGGGTGACTGCAATGTATATCCCACCCAGTTACAGTGTACTGACACCGGGTCAATCAGTCCTAGTACTATCCCCATAATGCCTGCTGCTGGCGGGACAACTAACTGTTCGGTTGCCGATTTTAAAGACAGACCGGGGATCGAAATCACGACCTCCAGGTTACGATGCATACGCATTTTACCTCTAGTCTCTAGACCACGGTAACCGGCATGATGATAGAATGACGCCATTTTCACAACAAAACGGTGTTGTCTGACCGTCGGGTTCCGGGTTTGGTGTGGGCGGCAGACCCGGCAAAAAAACGGCGGGTCTGGTCTGACCGTCGGGTCTGGTGTCTGTCTGGATGCACCCTTAAGCCTTCAACCTGCTTCGACTGCCGTGGGGTGTGGACCACGTACATCACCTGTGCATTTCGTGAGGCTGTTCTTTGAATTTGTTCCATTCTCTTTACGTAGGCACAACAGACCCCTGGTAACAACAACAAGTTGCTGATAACACGCGTTCACTCCGGACAGCTTAAAAAAAAACTTAAGACTATTTTCAAAACTGGTATCGGCAGGTACACCAGCAGCGGAAAACCTGCCTCAGTACGGCCGCGCCCTTAGTGACTAGATATTCTCGCCGAGAAACATATCTAACATTTGCCCTTGATTCTGCATTCCTTCGTTAGCACATGTTCGCATTGAGAATATTCTCTAACATCGCATCCCGTTTCATCATGTTGCATCAGATTGCGCAAGAAATTACAGGCGGGAAATGGTTATTTACATTGCAATAGTAATTCCTCTATTCACATTTCACAAGTCGTCGTCGTCGTCGTCTCTGTTGAGTAACCTTTGGTAGTGGTCTTGAAACATCGCGGCCTGTTGTTGTGCCTGCATCAACGTCTTCTGCAATTCAGTACGTGCGGCGGTCAACTCACTCTGCAATTGACGGATTGTGTCGTCCTTGTTTTCGTTGTCGCCAGTCAGAACCGTTATTCTGTCTATCATGTCTTGTTTATCCGCGTTGTAGCCGTCCAGATCGTCCTGTCGCTGCTTCAGAATCGCTTCGAGCTTATTGAGTTCCATCTTCGCCGTGGTCTCCTTCTGATCGTAATACCTAGTCATCTCGCTGAACTGTTTCTCGTAATCCGTGTACATGCCGTTCAATTCATCACGATGTTTTCGCTCTGCACTCGCCATCTCGTCGAGTTGCTGACGTAGTTGGGTATTCTCCTCTCGACATTGTACGATAGTCTCATCTCTAGTTGCAATCTCGGCTCTCATTGCGAATAGCGTCGTTTCATCTTCCACAATTTTACGCTGAGCGACGCTCAATTCTTCGTCGACCAGTCGCAATCGAGCGACATCCGCCGCTAAAGCGACATTTTTATCAATCGCTATCTTCAATTGTCGCTCGGTATCCTCCACCCTCGTAACTTTCGCCGTTGTTTCCGTAAGCGTTTTCTGTAACATACGCTTTTCCTCTGTCAAGACGCGCACATCCCTCTGTAACGCTCTCGTTGCTGCCAGGTTAGCGTCATGCGATTGTTTGCGCTCAGCCGCCTTTAAAGTCGCGAGATTCAACTTTTCCGTCAAGTCAGCGTTCTCTGACCTTAGCGTCGACACCACCTTTTGGCTCTCGGACAGTTTTCTCTCCGACTCTACGCGCTCTCTCGCGCTCTCCTGTAGACCAATGCGATAATCGTTCCACTCTTTTGTGCGATTCTTCAACGTGACTCGTAACTCGGTATCCGCCTCGGTAAGACGTGTTATCTCGTCATCTTTCTGTCTTAATTGACGTTTGAAATCGGACATCTCTGTCTCGTGGTTATTCGCGGCTTCCTGAAGCATGTCTATGGTTTGGATGTAGTCGTTGATGGTTCTCGTTGTGGCGTTCTGTTGGTCAACTAGTCTTTGATTTTCTCTCTGCGCCTCGGCAAGTTCTAGGCCAGCGTTCGTCAGATCAACTCGTAGACTCTCGTTAAAAGTCTGTAAGTTCTCAAGATTCGTTTGTGCTTCCGCCAGTGAATCTTGGTTCTGTTCCAGATGCCGCAAGCGTGTCGTGAGACTGTTATTTTCGTGAACGATATTCTCTTCCCTACTAATAAGCGACTGCGTCGTCTCTTTCTCTCGCCGTAACTCATCTGTTACTCGTCGGTGCGCACTTTGTGCGTCCGTCAATTTGCCTTCCAGCGTCTTGTTTCTCTGTTTCACACCCTTCAACTCATTGACCAATCTGTCGGTAGCTACTTTATTTGCGGTCAATTCGGCGGTTAATTTCTCAACCTTTGCGGAAGCCGCGTCGTTGCTCTCGGACAGCTCGATGTTCTGGGCCTTCAGGCTCGTCAGCTCGGTTTCTGTATCTTTTGCGATGACCAATTCCTTCAAGAGAGTCCGATGCTTACTTTCAAGCTCTTGCGTGAGGCTCTTTTGAGTATCAAGTTGGGATTGAACCGCGTTTTTCGAGGCTGTGAACGTCATCAATAACGCCTCATGCTTGCGTTCAGCCTCTGTCGCCAGACTCTTCTGATCGTCCGCTTCGGATTGAAGCTCGATAACTTTGCGGGAACATTCGTCCAATCGACTCTGGGTGGAGGATAGGATACTCGTTAGCGATGAGTTGGCGTCTGTTGCGGCGGTCAGATCATCGGTCAGCCGCGTAAGCTGACTTTCGAGGCTTGTGTTGTCGTCACGCAATCGCTCAAGTCGACCTTCGAGGTCAGTTTTGTCGGCACGCAGCTGTGTCTGTAGACCCTCCAGACTCTTATTCTGGTCGGTTAGAATCGCAATTTTACTTGTCAGATCAGTTGCCACCCTGTCAGATATCTGCATGCGACCGAGAAGTCCACGATTCTCATCCTTTTGTCTTTGCATCTGTGTCTCTAGAGACGCGATTGTATTTTTCGCACCGTCCAGTTGAGTCTGAAGGGTTTGTATTGTGTTCTGTGTTGAACGCATTCGTGACTCGAATTCAGCCGCCTCAACCTCGGATGAACCGCACTGCGCCTCGAGAGACCGAAGCCGCTCGTTAGCCTCGTCTAACCGTCGCGTTAGGGTTGCGATGGTCAATTTCGCATCATCATATCGACTAGTCTCGTATCGTTTCGTGTTGTCTAGCGTACTCAGCGTACTGGTTAGATCATCCCTTGTTTCATTTGCCGACGCGGTCAGCATAAGCAGACCAGCTTCCATCTCGTCTCGCTGCTCTGTTAAGTCGGACTCGCGTTCCTTCGCGACCGTCAATTGGCTCTGCAGATCCTCGTTTATCGCAACCAAACCGTCATTACGTCTTACCAACCCCTCGAGTTTATCTATCTCGTGTGACAGATCTGAATTCTTGCGCCTGACGTCTTCCACCGTCACTGTCATGTCTGCCAGAGCGGTCTGAGCGTCGTGTAGCTCTTGTAGCGTGTTCGTATTGTCGGGCGAAGGCGACATTTCGGTCATTATCCCGACACTATTACTACGATGTGCGTCGGTCTGGGTTGCGTCGTCATGCGAGTGTGTCCGTGTCGTTTCTATCGCAACATCCCGAGTCATCCTTGTGAGTGTTCGTAGGCTCAAAGAATCGAGTTGTGCGTGTAATGCGACTATCATGTCATTCTTTTGTGCTATAACATCTTCTTTATGGGCCAGTTCGCTTCTTAGACGTTCGTCTTTATTAGTTAGAGAGATGCTGAGGCTGCGGATAGTGTCATCTCTCTCCCGCAGCGTAGCCTTCAGAGAATCTAACTCATCGTTGAGACTGTCCACCAGTTCTGTGTCGCATTGTTGGTGATACTCGATCGTCTCATCAAAAATGTAATCGTTACCGTCATCGTGAAAGTCATAATCATCGACGTTGTCGTCATCATCATCGTCATTCTCGTCATCATCAGGGACATTAGATGTCTGTGTACTGTTAGAAAAAGTCGCTCGCTGTTGGTAGCTCGGCGTTTGAGTACTTCCATCTGACGACGAAACTCCCTTTGACCGATTTTGTACCAGCGACTTATCGAGCCTGTGTGCAACGTGACAGTCGCAGCAGCATGATCGGTCGACAGATTGACCTCCGAGACTCTTTGTGGGGCGGAGAATTGCGGCAACAACGTCGTCCTGTCTCATCTCTTGAGCTAGACGCAACGGCGTGTACCCATATCTGTCGGTGGTGTACAGAGACTCGCCGGTTTTGTGCGCGTACTCGATTAACATGAGCGGAATGTTCGTTCTCCCACCGCATTTCAGCGCCATGGTCAGAGGAGTTTCTCCCTGGTTATTCTTTATGGTGGAAACCTTGACGGTTCGACCCATGCGCAGAAGAAGGTCGATAAAAGACGCGTTATCATTCAGAATAGCCTGATGTAACGGAGTATTGCCTAACCGATCCTGATCGTTCAGGTGTCCTCCGTCGTTCCCTGGATATAAGATCATCTCTTGAATCTCTCTCAGAATGTTTGGGGTCGATGCTAATTGAAAGTAGACATTCCGGCCGTTGCTCTTAATGAATGGGTCAGCACCGAGTTCAGCAAGGTACTGTATGATGTTTTTGTCATTTCTGTCAATAGCCAACGCCAGCGCCGTTGTTCCACCCCGCACTTCATGGCCGCGGTAAGCCTCAAATCTCTGATTCACGTTGATGCGTCCGGGAAAGGCTTCCTCGACGCCGCGGAGGTTACCGCCGATAATGTCCTCCACCACCCGTTTGGATCTGTCATAACGGATGATGTGTCGCGTATGCGATGTAAACTTAGCCATAGACAAAATAACGAACAAAACAAATAGTCACAATGATAGATACAAAAATTTTATTGATGAATACAAATAGTACGCGCGCGAGTTGTAAGGCTGGCTGAATCCACACGTTCACTCACTCTCGCTTCCAGACGACATGTACAGTTGTTCGGTCAGAGGTGGGAGACCTCTACTCTTCTTCCTGCGTTTCTGGTCTGCGTCGCGGCTTGCTGAATTAGACCGAGCCCTTTTTGCGTGTATGACAGGCATCGGAGTATCGTCGCTCTCCATATCTGTAGCGGGCGTAAGAGGAGCGGAGTCGTCGTTATCGTTTTGCTCGATCGGGATGTCTGTCTGCGCGCCAACATCGTCCTCTCTGTGCGGCTCCTTGGCCACCTTGGGCTTGATGATGTGGAGACTGCTAGTCTTATTCCTCCCGATTACACACGAGAGCAGCCCTGGTCTTGGGACAGTCACGATGTGAGCGTGGTGGTACTTCTTGCCAAATTTCTGCGTGTAAACGAGCGTGTCTGGATCTGGGAGATCAACGGTCTTGAAGTAGTAGGACCGATATCCACCCGTTTTGTCGACGTCGCACGGTATCTTTACTTCGGTGTCACGTCCCGTTGGGGGTACGCGCCGCCGTACAGCGCCTGTTTCGTCACAAATCAGATTGGGAGTCAGCTCTCGCAGTTTTATCAGGTAGTCAGGGTCTGATTTGTACGTTATCGGCATCACGGGTTCGCCTCGAGCCATCGACAAAGAGATGAAGTTGTTGGACTCGTCTTCCAAATAGAAGACTCGATCACAATCACGCACGTGCACAGCCGTAAACGCGTCGTCGGGGGTGATCGCCTTCAAACGCAGAGTGCAACTCCCTTCCTTGTCCCTGTTGGAAATCCAGAATGCGTCCACAAAACCCTGGAGGATGCGTTTATTGTTCTCGCTCATGTATCGGATCCGTCCTCCGAGCTTGATGTTCAGGCCCTTCTCTCTAAATTGAGAGTCCACAGAGTAGCTCGAACCATCTCCCTGTTCGGTGTAGATGTTGACAACGTACGCGTTGGTTCTCTTCACTATGCGAATCCCATCGCAGGTGACAAGGACGTTGTTGTCCTCTAGCATCATTTGTTTCAGTAGATCCACGCACGTCTCAAATGGCGCAGAATACGTAAAGACGGTGAAGTCGCCGTCGGGTGTCCTGCACGGTTTGGGTGCATTCTTCCCCTTCTTGCTCCCAGACATCTTCTTGGACTGCATGTTTAGGGCTTGCGTGGGACTTTCGTTGGAACACAAATAAATATCGACTCGACTCGGATGAGGTCTGCGGTGATATGCCGGATCCTGGAATTGCACTCGAGTTAAATAATCATCGGTGATTGTTTTATGTTACTCTGTCACCGCGGTGAGAAGATACGCTAACATTCTGACACGTGATTGGTTGGTTGTCGACACAACGTTAGGATATTCACACAATGCGAAGATAACGTTGCATCTCGAATGTCATTGGTTGATGGAATGGCGATGCGAAGATATATCCACGTTGTGACGAAATAGTAACATCTAACGTTTATTTTTTGATGATAGTAGAGGCTTGAACTGTCGCGCGCTCTTTTTGGCTGTACTGAGAGAACACAAGAATAGCTGACGGGGGGTGAATTCACTGAGCGACTTGACCGCCGTATTTTCCGCGTACGCACATGCGACTCGTCCTTTTGATCTATGGCACATAAACGAAGCTGGTGTATCGTACGTCCTGGAGCACCTGTCACATTCGAACGACGCGTGTGGGTCTTCCATCGCCAGACTATTTGTATACTTTCGAAGGTCACAGCCGTTTACACAAATATTCTCCTCCCCTCTTCAAGACTGAGAGTAAGAAAGATATGGGGATGAACGTGAAGAGATAGTCACCCGTCTCGACCGACCGAAAGTGAATGGTGGAAGGCGTCTTATGGGATACATGGGCGTAAACGTCGTCGCTACCAAACACGAACGGCTTCGTTTCTGGGTTGGCGTCCGTCAACCACGCACAAAACAGTTGGAATTCAAGTAACGACACACTTCGGCTGTAAGGATTAGACGCGTCCGTCGTTGTGAGATGCATGTTTGAACCGTCTCCGAATGTGAACGCGACGAAGGTGAAATCGGTGTTATCCTCTCGCCTCACTTTTATTCTCTTCGTCAGACCCATCGAGTACCAGCGCAGAGGTTGTCTTGTCGCTGAGCTGTCGATTGCGACACTTTCACACGCGCAAATAAGACTGTCGGGACGATCGTTCGTGCTTCGGAGACGTTCACTTCGCCTCAATTGAATTGTATACCGTCCACAGGTGGTGCAAATCGGGGTCTTATTCATGGCCGACGACCACTCGTACGTATTAAACCTCCACAGGAGACTGTTGGCGTCGTCACACAGGCTGTATAAGCTGACAAGTTGTATGGCTGACGAGTACGAAACCCGGATTAAACGACTGGCACATGATAACCCAAATACACAAACAAATATCAATGTGATTGAATCTACGTCCAGAATCTCGGGGGTGACTGTGGAGGGTGTTATGGATTCTGTTGTGAGAGTCAAGAAGCCCGTCTGGGATTCAAAACGGTTGCGGGCGGACAGGAAGGCGTCTGTCGCAGCACAAAACGCCTGTGTGAGACGGATTAACAGGAGGCTCAACAAGAAAATTCCAATGACGCACGACAGTATAATGTGTCTGATGAAGCAGTGGAATATACCAGTCGATGCCTTTGTCGCCACCAAAGTCAATGCTATAATGCGAAAGTACCTGACCAAGAAAGAAGACCAGTTCGAATCTACGTGCAAACGCACCTTTTTCTCCGATCCACCTCCTTTTCTTCTGAAAAACAACGTCGCGGTCACCTGGGAGAACGACATCAAAGGTCTGCTGACGACGACTCTGGACGACAGGGGAGTTCTTGTCAAGACACCGACCGACATATTCAACGCTGTTATGGTTTATTACACCGATATCATCGACACGGCTTATTTGGATCTCGATGTCGACGTACCTGGGCAGTCGCCGAACGTTGCGGCGATCGAAAAAGTAAAGAGACACAACACATTCGCTGCGCTTGTCAATAACATTTCGTCGAATCTGCACTACAACGCGAGTTCGATGCTGTTCACCTTCCTCAGACGATGTCGTCCGCCCATAAACTTCCAACAACTGTCCACCCTGTTAGCGGACATTAAGTTCGGGTCGCAAGACGTCGAGGACGCCTATCTCAGGTCGCTGGTAGACCCTTACATGCATAGATACGAAGGAGAAACTCTCGACAGAGCGGTCGCCGATCCAATGAACGTTATTTTCATCCGCGGATATGCGTATGATCAGATCAAACCAGCTCTGAAATGCGAGTTTGTCCTCCTGAAAGTGCTGTTCTATATATCTCACGAGTACAAAGGGGATTTGCTCGCGTTCCTGGCCAACACATACCAGACAAAGTATGCCGACGGTGACGCGCCCATAGCCGTCAACAACGTTCTACAACTTTGCCCGGGATTGATGACCGTGATGTTCTACGCCATCAATAGAGCCAATGACATCGAGGGACGGAGACTATTGGAACAATTCGACAGACATTGCAAAACATTGATGACAGTAAAGGGTTCGGGGAGAAGACAGGAAGGAATTGAACTGAGTAAAAACATATCAAAGGCGATGGAGGCGATTTGCATTAGATTTATTGATCTCGTTATCACAGACACCATACACAGAGACAACATACGTAAATATACAAATCTACTGTTTCTTAGAAGCGGGCTTATCAAGGAGGGTGCGGCGGCTCACATGATGATGTAGGGTAACGGAAGAATCACTTCTCGGCTGGGATGGCGGAGTCTGTGATCGTCGTTGTCGTCTCTTGTGTACGAGAGGAGCACAATGATTTGTTGTGGAGGTGCGCCGGCAAGTCGCCGACGTAGATGTTATCGACTACCCCGCAGGCGAAACAGAACATGAACAGTGAATAACGTCTATTGTCGTCCATCAGTTTTAGGGAGTACGAACATGGGTTGCCGGCAGGATTTCCGTGTCGTCGTTTCACACACCAATGTATTCGTGGAGTCAGCAGAATCGTGTGGGGTGATCGCTGTTGCAATTTGACGCCGGTCAGTGCGTCCGACTCCACGCCACCACCACACCCATGAATTGCTGTCATGATAGAGCCGATCTGCGACTGTACGAAGCTGGTCAGCGCCGCTACATTACCATTTAAAGCGTAGAACGACGCCATGCGGAGCTGACGAGCGTCTCTTCGTTTCGCCTTTTCGCATAGTTTGCTCGCCTCTGTGTCTGGGTCCAGTTTTAGATGGGCGATGTTGCCGAAGCGCGTGATAACTCGAAGGGGAGCACCGTCTGGGCTGTTCTTGGCGTGAACCAATGCTTTGCTTGGAAAGAACGACGTGTTACTGTCCGTTGGAACGTAGATCAACTGGCGACTCTCTTTCGTCTTGTACATCCCTGGAAGACGCATAGACTTGGTTGCGTTGGTAAAGGGGCGCATGTCGATGGCGTGTGCGATGACGGGAACGGTGTTGGATAGGAAAAACTGATAGCCGAGAACGAACTGATGAGCCACGGAGATGTTGGCGAACGATAACCCTTTGAAGCGGAAGATAACGCGAAGGCCGACCTTGGTTATCTTCGAGTCTGGACGAGACTCAAAGCAGCTACACGTAAAGTCCAATGAGCCACCATTTCCCCCAGTCGTCAATGTACCGTCGTGATTCAGCATCTGTAGGTAGTCGACCATTTCACTCTTCATCCGATCGTGTATTTTCGCTCTCAATTCCCATGTATCAGTGTTTTCTGAGCTATACAACGTGCTTATCAATTCTGCGCTGTCAATATCTAGAGGGAGTGTGAACACAGTGAGGTGGTCGTTGATTACTTCGTTGAAATAGAGGGATGGAACCTCGTCGAAGGCGTCAATTACGTCACTGTAAGTGATCATGGACGGATTCTGCGTATGTTTTTTAATAGCTGTTATGATTTTCCTTGTCGCAAATTGCACATCTAACGCGTTCTTGTCTATCAGAATGCAGTATTGATAGCCATTGTCGCGCGCAACGCTTAGCATCGGCCGATTGATATACTGAACACCGTGTAACCGTTGCAGAACCTTCTTCACCGGTTCTCCGCTCATGACCATAACTCTGTCTGAGTTACAAAGGGACGCCAGAACCATGGAATTGACCCCTCGAAACTGTTTACACATACTTCCTGGAAACGGATTTTCCGTTGGGATGATCCTTTTGGCGATTGGTCCGCTCCACTCTGGCGGCGTTGTGCCGTACTTCGTCATATCACCTCTATCTGTTGGGGGTGTGAGGTTGTAGCACGAGTGTTTTTGAGGATCGAAATCCGTCACTCGAATGTTATCTTTCAGAAACTGCACGATCTCGGTACTGCCTTGACTCGCAACGCGTTTCACGATGTCCCAAAATTCCTTCACCTTATCGTCCAGCTTGTCTTTTTGTAGATACTCGGATGTCAGAAGATCGGATGGTGTCTTGAACATGTCGTTCAGCGTGTCGATGAACTGACTGTTGGCGAATGTTAGACATCCTCCGATGTTTGTGTGCCGATCGCTGTTGAAAGCCTTGTATACGTTGATTGTGTTTTGCATCGCCAGAGTAGAGACAGATATGATCATTCGCGCCAACGTGATGTACTCAACTATGTTCTGACCGCCGAACACAGCTTCGTACAGCGCGATGATGTCGTGGGAGACACCTTTGGCGAGTCGGATCTTGTTGGTGACGACTGTCGCGTCGATGTCGGATATTACGGACTGGAAACATCTGGTAAATCGTCGCATACACAACACGTTTGGTAGTTCGGAATTGTCTCCGCATAATAACTTGCAACAGACATTGACGTACCACGTGACGGGATCTGAATCGGATTTAGTGAAGCTCTTGTTTAACAGTGTGAGAATATTTGTTTGGCTCGTCTTTAAGAGCAGATTGTCAACGGTCTCTCTGTTTATGACGCTGTAGAGACTCAGCGTGTGTGGAATCTGATATACTTCGTCAAGCGAAAATGCTGGCGCGCCACCTTCGCTTCTCCTCGATATATCTCGTAGGAACTCGGATTCACTGTCGTACACCTTTGTAAACACTGTGACTGCGGCGATCTTTCTCCCGATACATTTCATGTTGAGAAGTACGCCGTCAGGAGAATTACATTGTTTGTGTTTTACATAAAACAACGTTTTAAACGTCTTGCAGTTCTGAAGCTTCAGGGCTTGTGTGAACTCGGTGTCGTACGGATATACCAGACAAGAGTACTGTTGATACGCCTTACCATCCTGAGTAACTGCGGATGATATTTTCGGGGGCGGCACGCCACTAGCAGATCTCCTCGGTCGTTTACAAACTGGTGTGTCGATCGTCGAGCTTGTTCTTTTCATCATCATGCCGTGGCTATGCTACGTGTTTGGGGCGTTCAAGGCTATAGGTGAGAGGTGTAGGAGGGGAAACCCCCCAATCGCCGAGTGTGATGTCGACGCTACCCCGTTGTTATCTCCCGATCACGCGATTGTCCTACTGGATGAGCAATCAGATCTCGTGATACAGGACCGACGAAAGAGGAATTTGGAGTCTCTCTCTCGCAAAACATACGTCCCAAAGCAGCTGAAAAGACTTATCCCTGAATATATAGGGATTATGCGAGACCAGAAACGGACGTCGAAGTTTCTTCAGGAACTAAATCTGGATTCCTCGGCCCTCGCAAAAGATCTCAGCGAAGCGGTGACAACCCAGCAACAACTCGCTCGACTTGTAAAGTCTCTTGACACGATGAGATACCTGCAATCGAACACATCGGAACGTGAAGCAGACGACGACGACGACGAGATCGTGTTCGACTCCTTCCTCCGTCTGAACGACGATAATGGTAACAGAGATGACAATGGTGCGGCGGGGGATGATGAATTCAATGATGACAACGCCGCGCTTCCTGCGGTAATCACCGCTCAACCTCGAACGTTGGCAGACAGGCCACAACCCGCTTGTTAGGCAAACGATGTATAATATTATGTGTGTAAATTGATGTTTATATACCAGTCTGAATGTATACTTCGCTTATCAATAAACTTTATCTGACCAATCATCTTGTTGTGTTGATGAAATGTGTGATTTCTGTGGCAATGCAAAAATATTCTAACATCACTAACAAGCCATGGCCTGTGGTTTGATGTTAGCGTGTTTTTTTATTACGGAAGTATTCTGACATCGACCAAGCCATGGCTTGTGGTTTGACGTTAGCGTGTCTTTTTTTTACGGAAGTATTCTGACATCGACCAAGCCATGGCTTGATGTGGCTGAAAATGTTACGATATATTATCAACAAGTCGGAAACACAACAGTGCATTTTTGTATCAACCAATGAGTGTTGACGAATGTTAGAATTTCTTACATGTCATTCACAATTCTAACTTCTACGATCGGATTGGTTCGTTAGCGAGCTAAAAGGGGCTGTACATTTTCCTGAACTAAATCATTGACTCCTCGAATTGGACGGGGTGACGGACAGTTGCTTTCCGTGGTAAGAATTTGTCTCATATTTCCACGACGTCATGTCCGATTTAAATTGTCTGTTTTTTTCAGCGATTGACGCGTGTGATCATGCTGTTGTGGAAGATCACCAACGCTCATATTGCGACACGCCACATCAAGGACAACAGGACGCTTGCGTCGTTATGGTTGTAGGCGATGCTGGCACGGGCAAGACTGTCTGGCAAGATGGATATCGCGTTCAAAACGTCTGTTTGATTAAAGCGACGTCTTGCGCATCGACCAACACGGGCGGACAACAGCAGAAGACGAATACGACGCAAAATCAGTTGTTCGCACCTGATCAGTCTCACGAGATGACATCATTCAAACAACTTCATATCAACCCTACGGAATGGCTGAAATGTAGGAAGATTCTGTTCGCCGACCTACCCCAAGAAGTACTTGAGATGAATTGTCGTGATGCAAAGACGTTCTACAATCATATGTCCGAGAGGATATATGCGGCCTGCCAGTTCTTGTGGGATAATTTAGTCCGCAAAGTCCCTACCACAATCACTCCAGAAGCGTACTGCATGTCTCGGAAGTATCTGCTGAGTACGATACGTCCGGACCTGAGACACGCATCGGCGACTGAGATCCACGATGCCACGATGGAATACATTCAGAGTACCGTCGGTCAAAACCGAATCCCCAAGCATCTGGCGCATAACACTTTTATCTACGATGAGGCCGGCAAGCTGCAGTATTCCTGGTATCTGGTAAACGTCGCCTTCTATTATTTCCTGCACGAGATGTTTCAGACTGGTGTGACGCGCAAACCGACCATCGTCATCGTCGGATCTCATACTCAGACGTCGATAATTAACGACCTGTGCGTCAACTTCTGTTCAACTAGCGTATCCTGCGCCCATAAAAAGATACAGATCGAGGATCTGTCTATGATCACCATGATAACCAAACACCACTGTCTACTATACCCCAACAGTTTCATCGTCAAGAATAAAAAACACAATCGCCGCATCACGGGGGGCGATTTGTTGCCAACCCAGAACCTGGAGATTTTTCGCAATTCATTAGAGCGGGGGACTCCTATCCCGCAGAATACGATGGAGTACATAAAGACGAAACGATCTGTCACTAAAGAACAGTTCAACGACGTGTCGGGTTGCAGATGCATTCGACTGTGTACGACGCACAAGGCGTGTAAGGATGTTTTGGGACACAATGTCATTTTGCCGGATGAAGAGATACGGGTTGAGGAGGCTATGGTGGCCGCCGGCAACACAGAACCCTTAGTCCTGTACGACTGTCTCAACGCCGTAGGTGCCATGTACAATAGCGCGAACTTCGAGCATCCATGCTGGAAGAAGAAAGTCGTAAGAAAACCACAGAACTACATGACCAAGGTATACTTTGGTGTGGATACAGAGACGAAGGACGTCGATGCGGAGAATGGAGACTCGACAGAGAGACGGGGTGGTCGGTACACGGCGAGCGGTTCTCACGAATGTTTCTCAAGATACACCAACACTAGAATATTTCAGATGGGGCGGCCGTACAAGACCACCCACACTACCCTGGGTAAGCTAACCAGGATTATTGGATCCTGGAGCGACTTCGTACATGACATGGCTCAGCTCGAGAGTCTGTACATTACAGAACCAAAAATCAAGATGGAGTTTGTGAGGGCTATGGCTCAGTCTTTGATATACGCGAGGGCTGATTGCGAGGACTTTGTGGACAGAATATCCGAAAACCTAGACACGCTGAACGATGAGGACTCCGTAACACAGACTTTGTACGACCTCCGAACAGTCATGACGAAACTGATTTCCGACAGAGAGGACGACGAATTGGGCCAGGAGTACGATCTAGCGTACACGGTCGACGGTTCATCTCCAGCCAGTATTATCATCCCAAAAGGCGAAACTGTCTTCATGGAGGGGAGTGCGGGTAAAAGCAAGAGTCCACCATTACTCATTCGACTTGGAAAGACGTTATTTGTCGAAGTTAGGCCATCAACTACAAAGACTGATACGCCAATTAGCGGCTATCTGACTGTTCCAAGAGAAACTGCGCAACGTCAAGTCATGAGAGATAGGAGAGTTCACGAGGACAGAAAGAAGAAAGCCTCCACGCGGTATAATGCGGACTGCGGGTGTGAAGATTCTTTGGACTACGATCCGCGCGACGACTTCTGTGATGAAATGGAGGACGATCCATCGGAATCGACGCCTCCACCATCCCGTTTACAACAAACGGTCAGCGAATTGAACGAAGATGAGGTGGATCATCCGGTCGAGATTACCTCCGGAACGATGTTCACCGTGGTGGAATACTACCCGTTCAAAGCGATCTTAGTCGCGACCGTCGCATCCTCTCAGGGTGATACAATAAAGACTCTCATGTACGTACAGGTCGATGAGGTGGTCAGGGCTCAGGATCTCATCGTCATGTGTACTAGGACAAACAACGCGAACGAGCTGTGGTTCTACTTTGTAAACCCAGACAAAACGCGGATCGTGAGTCTTCCAGAAACTGAACAGGAGACTATTAAACTGATGGACATCTGGTCACTCGCCACCATGGGGCCGATATGAAGGTTGAGGGCTACGTGGTGCGTTTCTGCGAGTCCCCGCATTGTACGCACCGGAACTCTGAGGGTTGCCCGAACGCCGAAGATACAAAATATTACATAGACCCAAAAAATGAAGGACTAATATTCGTGGGCGCGCCCTTGGTTGTTGCTCACGACCCAAGACACGTCGTCGGGAGGTGTACGCGATCGTCACGAGACGCTAAGGGAATCGTGGTCGAGTGTGTGTTAGACGATTATTATCTCCTCGAGTGTCTGAAACGTCGTTTTGACGATTTCGTCGAGAAATACAACCCGGAAATCGCTACCCTCGCTAATTATTGCAAGAAGACTCTATGTTCATTCAGCTTATCGCACAATCCGACAAACAATCGCGTCAACCACATTTCTTTAGTTGACACGCCGGGACGGAAGGGGACGGTGGTCGACTACAAAAATTGTAACGAGGTAATATTAAAACGACGGCTAGAAAACGAACACATATCAGACATTGTTGCCTCTCATTCGACAGCTTATGTTGGTCAGAACGGAAGACGCGACTACCTGCTGCTAAACGACAAATTCAGTTATCGTGCCGGTGATTTGTGTTACATCAACGCGAGTAAGGACCTCCCGAGACGACCAGCGATAAAGATGCCGAAACGTACATCTTCAACGATGGAGCTCTTCAAGGAGTTCATCCAATTCAGAGACCAATTGGACTCAACCAATCATCAACCCCCACATAAAGTGTCTCGATATGACGATGAATGCGAGGACGAACGCGTGGCGCCGAATATTCCGACGCAGGTCAACGCTTCCGTTGATCATCCAGCCACACAGACACCACCACCCGTCGCCAACCCCAACGAGAATACGGCCATGTCGATGATTCTAACAGAGTTGAAGCTGTTGAGGGAGAGTATGACTCAGACTCAGACCCCTCCCCCGCCTCAGACCGCCAGTGAAGTCAGCGCGCCAATTGCTGTGGAAGCCGCAATCCATAGACAACCACAGGGAGCGACCGTGGAAGCCGCCGCTCCAAGATCCGATGCTGCTTGTGGCGCTGGTGGTAGCGTTATTATCGCCCGACCACCCGAGGATCTCATGAATGCGTTTGTGAGATCAATCACCGGCGCTCGATAGTGTTATAGAAGTAATAAAACTACTAAGAAAGAATTGTCTCAGTAATATTTATGTAATTATTTACCCCTTTTGTCTTGTCTACAGATCGTTGATGATGGATTACCCCACCTTCGACGAACTCTTGAATGACGGCGAGAGCTGTGAGCAGATCTTAAACGCTGAACACGAACAATATAAACAACCCGCGCACGAGCTGCAGCACGCGGTGTATTCATCTGATACGCTGCGGCAGTCAGAGGCGCCTGCGACTGTCACCTCCGAGCCACAGACTCCTTACCAGCAGTCCAACGACGCATACTATTCAGCCCCCACCAACGAAGTCTCGGACTACGACGTCTTGGACAACGAAGTGTCGTACTACACAGCGATATCTTGTCGTCATCCCAGCGAGAGACAAGGTGCTGAGCGTCATACAAAGAACAGAGATCGTCGACACGACGATAGACGACGCCGATCGTCTACTTACGACAATCGCGCACGACAACCACGTGAGCCAAAACGATGCATCGATCTCGCGCAAAGCTTTCTGCATCACTCGAGAATAACAGACGACACAACCAGGACCTCTGCTTTGTCGGCGCTGATGGCGATCTCTCTCTTGAACAAACTGGATCCGGCGGCCTGCCGAATGTTGATAAGGTTCTGTCAGACACGATATTATTGAAAGAAGGACAATGTGTGTGGATATCTTTCGGTTGCGCGCAACCGAGTGGAGACATTGTACAAATTACAGTACAGAGCGGCGATGCTGAGATCGACGGGTATCCTATCGTGAACTCAATGGTCATATCGGATGTTAGAAGCAATTATTTTGTGCATTCGTGGGGTGGCTGCGAGTTACTCGTTAAATCATCCACTCCAAGGATCAACTGTGTGAGGTCGATAATAACATTCAGGTGCTTATTGGAGTATATCGATGCTCCGGTCGTGCTCGTTCTCAGTAACGATAATTCACTCGCTGTAACGATGAACAATTACAAACACACAGTATTTGCTTGTGATGAAGTGAACGAGCTCGGATTTCCTGCAGCCGGAAAGAAAAGGACAACCTTGTTGGTAGATTTAGACTTTGTATATTCGTCGCCACGCGTGATCAGTGTGTACCCCATGTTATCCAGCGTCTGCGTACCCCCCAAATCGACGACCGAACTATCACCGTCCAGTACCAGAATGTCGTTCTTCGTTCCAGATGAGATGTGCGACGACAATCGTGAACACTTGAGCTCTGAAATCATATGCTACCTGAAACAATTGATCTCTTGTCAATCGCATTGCGTGCTAACGATGAACGTCAGACAAGACATCGGTGTTATTCTGAATGTGGCGAAAGCGCTGGGTGTCACACACATTGTATCTGACAGCGACGATGTGTGTTACGGAGAAGCGTTTCGTGTGTTGAAACGCAGCATGGAAACGTGTCACCTGTCACATGTACCTCCGTTGAGAAGCGGATCGACTCTCCCCACTGACGCTCGCTCCTCGATTTTGTCCAATATCAGGCTGCAACACGCTAGAATGAACTGTGTGCTGACGGAGTTGCTGTCACCCGCTCATATGGCTGTGAATACTGTGTGGGCTGCGTTTGAGAAGTCGGCCGATGGTGTGATTCCGGTATTCTGGGGATACCTGTACGTCGACACCCCTGGTGTGTGTTACACAACATTGTCTCTGGACGCATTACAAAACCTTGATATTATATATGTTATGACGCTTGACGGACAGACACAGAACATAAGACGAACTCGCATGTGTTGATGAATGACTTTTTTTATTTCAAAATAAACCATATAGAACTTACACTGATTATGTCTCTTTTTGTGTCCCACCTATGTTGTCTTGTTCACGCCTTCATGTGATGTTCCCCAAGCCGCCTGGCTTCCACCAAAGGCGTTGATAATAAAGCATACAGTGGTTTGTTGGTGGGCATGTTCCTGAACAGTTGTGTATCGCCGCTATGACCCATCTGTACTGTGTCGGCGAGATATCCATCCCATTTATCACTCACGCTCACTTGCGTGACCGTATCGTGCTGAGATGTTACGATGGAGAACAAAAACCTGTCGAGCGTCACACCCTGACTGGGTGTCGGTGTACGATGATACGCCAGATGAATGGTATCGACGCCGTCGGCTGTCGTTATGACGTACCCGGCGTACTCGAACTTGTTCGTCAGAAAGAAATAGTTCCACATTAGCGCGGTGTCCAAGAATGGGATCGTCTTATCCGTTCGCGTCATGCAGTCTAAAACGGCCTGGTCGAGACTCCTTGATCTCCCGGCGTTCAACCAGGAGACGTATTCGACCAATACAGATTCTTCGGTCCCCCTAATCTGAGCCACGTCGTTCGCCACGCGTTGATCCGTGGTGTGAATCGGAAGGACGCAGTAATAATCGGCGTACAACACGTACTTCTTGGCCGACTGGCCCGCGGTGGGGTCTATGAGGGGGTAGCAACAAATGTCAGTTTTGCGCATCTTGTTGGTTATCGCGTCGTGCAACATCTTCTTCTTGCCCAGACGCGACGGTTTGATGTAGTGTTTGAACACCCCGCTCAGCTTATTATTAAGTCGCAAGCGGTTGGATGCGCCGATTGAGCTGACCGCGGAGAAGACTTTCATTTTTTACTGTGTGAGAATTATTAGTGTAAGGCGACTTTTTGAGTTCATCAGCAGGATCTATCTGGCGACGGTCTACGGTACTGCCGCAGACTAATAAATAATAACAAGATGAATACCAACACGGGTATGATCCAGGTCTTCGCCAATGACCGCACTCCGTTGGCGATTCAGAGAACCACCGCCAAGCACGTGGATGATATCAAGAACAACACCGAATGGCTGTTCGACCAGCTGTCCAAGTACGAGCAAAGGAACTCGATCACTACCAAGGATGTCAACACATCCATGGATTTTTTGCTCGCCAGCAAATTAGCTCTCTACGTGTCGAAAGCTATGCGCGAGTCGACCTTGGGATGTATGTTTCAGGGAGTTACGACGATCGAGGAGCTCAACGATGGCGTATCGTTCACCTTATCGTTCCTAATTAACACCAGCAAGAACAACGTCAAGATCGATGGCGCTATCCCGAAGACATCTTTAACCACTATGGATCGCAAGATCGTCGTCGGTGACCCACTGAAGGTAAAAACAGAAGTGAGCAAGGACGTGTTTCGGATCATCGCGGAGTTTCTGAAAATAGTAAATGGATACTGGCTCGAGGCGAAGGAGCGCGTCGCCATTGGAGGACCTCTCTATCACCCGAAGGACAACGAAAAATCCATGTTGACGCACAGCAATTACAATAACTTCATGAAACTGGCGAATACGCACTCATGGGTGGCGGCCGACTTGCTCACCGCGTTGGATAACACGATCGCTATGATAAAAGTCGGGGAGTGGGCGCCGTCTAGCACGGTGTTGAGAAGCAAGGGTGAAGCTTGGAAGAACGTCAGGAGCATCCAGGACATTGCCAAGAGGACCATCGCGTCAAAATCGCAACAGACGTTCGCGATGGCGAAACACATCCCCGGGCAGGTTACCAGCGAGATGAACACCTGCGCTAAGGCTCTATTCGAGTTTCTCAGCGTATACATGCATAACAGCGACAACGACGGCGCCATGCCAGACCTTATGCCGAGATTCAGCGGCGAGGGCGCCAGATTCGAACACCCGGACGTCATCATCTGCGCCCCGGGCAGCACGATCGCCTACCTGCTGAAGATCGGGCTCGCGCAGAAGAATAATGTCAACATGCATCAACGCGAGACCAAATTGACTCTGTCGCAAAACGACATGAACCCCATCAATCTCGTGGCGCCACAGAACTCTGTTACGTTGAAAAACGGAAGCTACGTGAGAGACGATAAACGTCAGTTACAAGTGGAAGAGGTCGTCCAACAGAACCACGAACTGATTACAGCGGTGATCGGAGGCATTCGTGCCGTGTTCGTTGATCTAGACGGAAACCCATTCGTCGACAGCGTCGCTAGAAAATCTGGTCTCAGAAACATGACTACGATCGATAGGGTGCTACCATGCGGCATCTTATTCACCAAGAAGGGGATTGCGCCAGACGGTCCAGTCAGACAAACGACCACGTTCACAAATGAGGACGGTAGTCAGTACACCCTTGGCGCATCAGCGATGATGAAGTTCCTGACTAGGTTCTTTGAAGACGCACCCAAGGAGATTATCGCCAAAAATATTGACGAAGACGCCACAAACGCTCTCTCCAGCATGGTCTTTTACAGATTGAACGAGGGTGGAGACCAATTGCTGCTCAATACGTACATGGTTGATAACCATTACTACAACCCCGACCTCATGTACGCCAACCTGGTGAGTGTCTTGGAAAATAGCACAGCCAGAGAACTGACGTTCCTGTTCAACAACATCGATGGTTACGACAAGGAAGACGATGATGACCCTCGACCGGCACAGGCGGCTGCCGCCGGGCGAGAAAATGCTGAGCAAGAGGAAGACGGTGACGGCGAGACACTCGAGCAGGCGACGATGAGACGAGATGCTGGGGATGTATGGACCCCACAGACCAGAAGAAACACCGTCGACAGAGCAAAATCTTACTGCTCTCAGAAGAATATCACCATCGCCAAGAAAATCATCTACAATGTGTACGATGCGCTGATGAAACTCACCAACGTGCAAGCGATATCGTGTCTCGATTTCATCAACCCGGGATTCGGATTGTATTTCCTGAGGACGTCCTACTACCAGACCGACTCTCTGCTGGCATGTCGACCGAATGGATTTATACACGTCACCGGCCCCACTCAGCAAAGGAGAGTGGAGGACCCTCCCGACAAATCCCAGATGATCAATTACGAGTCATTTATGCACGCCGTAACCGGTAGGCAGTCCCTTGCCGGCTACCCGGCCGTGAAGTGGCAAGACGCCAAGATCATCCAGTCTCAGACCCTGACCGACGATCGGGTCGTCGATCCGACAGACGAAATGGACATCAGTCAATACCTGACTCACGAAGCCTCGATGAGACTAGCCGCCGTCGAGGATAAGCAACAAGATCCGAACTGCGTGAAAGGAGACGGTTGGATTATGTTCTTCACGGCTCCATTTGTCGACAGGGACGTTGTGTCCAAACCATTTACTCCCGTGGGTCGGTTGGCGACACCCTACATCACCCCCGAAGATCACGCTCGCGACTTCTTTGATCAGTCACAGATGGACTGTCAACACACGACGGTGTACACACACAATACCGTGCACAGCAACATGCGAAACAATATCAATACGATGTTTCTGTGGAAGAACAGGTTCGAGGATAGCGATTTCCCAGGCCATAAGTACGTCGCTTTCAATCCCACGTCTGCGGATGCCATCAAGGCGCAAATCGACGCTGAGACCAGAGCCAGTCGCGTGCAAAAGAATCAACAGTACGTCGACGAACTCGATATTCATCCGATAAACGAGTCTAACATCTCACACTTCACAGGCGTCGCATACCCGGTGTACTGTTACAGTTCACTGAACCGCAAGTTGGGAACTATGGCAACCGACGACATAAAGTTCGCGAACGGACACCGAGTGAAGATCATGAACATGGAGGGGTCTGACTTCCTGCTCAACGGATCGGCTATGTTCGGCAAGTGGGACAACCAAACGTCTGAGTACTCGTTCGATAATTGATGCTGCTGACTATTTATTTCACGCACCTTGGTGTGTGTGCGTCATCTTTCTTTTGTAGTGACTCCACATTTCATTTTTTGATTATGTCGTACATTAGCGGTATCGTCGGACGAGTTCCGTCTAACGACATCTACAACATACCCGACGCTTTGACCGGTGTAACCTCTACAGATTTTCCCACTGGCTTCATAAACGTCGCGACCACCTCTAACAACGTGGGCAGCCTGACTGACTATCTCCAGAAGTATGATAAAAACGTCAGCGATGAGGAGGGTATGTCAGACTTTCTACAACTGTTGGACACGAAGAAAACGTTGTGGGGTATTCCAGAACAACAGAAGCGCAGAAGCGGAGTGTATGTCACCAGATACATCAAGATCAGTCTGCTCAGGGCCACCGGAGTGGTCAACACAGGCGTCACTAATCTATCCGTCGGCAGCAAGCTCTACCTACTACCAGCAATCGTTCCGTTGGCGAAAACGAATGTGTGCAATGTTTTTCGATATCTCGACTGCGATTACGTCCACCCCATGATGATAGATGAAAACAACCTGAAGCTGTTGACGATGGACCTGCTGGACCTGAAATCTGCGAAAGACTTCACTCCTCACACCCACATCGCTCGTTTTATCAAGAGTAGGTGTCTACACTGCACCGACGATATCGACAAAATACTAACCTACATGACGTACATGCGACCGGTTGGCGTTATTGAGAGTAACTTCAAATACAACACAGCTGTCGTGCGCGTCGGCGGCGAATTCACACTCAGAGCCAATGAATTCGGCGTATGAGTGTACGTGTGTACAATAGACAATACGTACGAGAACAAAAAAGAAACAATAAAGATATATAATCAAACAAAACGACAATTTTTCATTCTTTCTTTATTTTTATTTATTCGTTACAAGCGGTTTATCCTGTTAACTGCTGGTGTCACCCCGAATCACCTTGGGTATGCCGATGGCGTGTTGACGCTGTCGGCGAATACGGATGAGTGGTTCTCGATCTGAGGGTTGCGCAAATGGCGCCACAAGCCCGACGGCTCCATATCAAAGCCGAGGACATACGATTGAAAAGCAAGTGCTTGTAGACAGGCGCTTTTAAGTCCTTACTATTTTCCCTTTCTACGGCCATACAGAACGCTTGCGCTTGTTGGCTTGAAAAGTCAAGCCTCGCATGTAAAGTATAAAGTATTGAAACTGAATTCTTTTTCGCGCTTGAAGCGAGCACGTGGGTGACATCAAGGTGACAGGGAGCATTGCGACGCTGACGTCACCTGCCGGGATACTAATCCTTTCCAAGTCAAAATGCAAAATATTGCTCAAATTGGAAAACTGATTGCATTTTCGAAATCAGCGTATCAAAATTAACAAAATCTACGCGCAAACCACCAGTTTTAAACGCTTCTTTCAAAAGATAGGAATTTATCACCATTCTTCATCTGCAACACGCCAAGAGAAATAGCGCGCCCATCGCAAGCTTCCTCTGTGTGCTTCTCAAACGCTTGTCTAGCTTGACAAGCAAGATTGAATCGCAAGCGCCTGCTTTTTCAATCGTGAAGCGTTCTCTGTGTCCTCGGCTTAAGGCAGTCCACACATAGCAGCACAGACCAAAGCTGAGATAAGGATTGCGTTCATTGTCAACAATTGCGTTGATGTTCACGACTCTCGCACCTTTTGTATTTCAAGCCGCGTCTTGACGTCATGCATCAGTCCCAAGACTCTTCGGACCATGACGAATCGTCTCCATCATCAATAAAACTGCTATCGTAAGACGATATTGATTCCAGGTGTGATGGTAAGTCGTCTTCGTCCTCTTCATAATCGTCGTCGTCACCATCATCAACATCATCGTTTTCCCGATCATCATCATCGCCTGTGAAAATAGCATTCACACGATCATTATGTCTCTCGCGTTCTCTCGTAAGAGCCCGATCTCGACGCTCATCGTCATCACTATCGCCTTTCCACCTCTCACCATTGAGAATAGCCTGTTGGCGTTCATCGTGACGTTCATCTTCACTCTCAAGAGCCTGAACTCGACGATCTTCGTCATCTTCATCGTCATCGTATTCTTCACCGACGTCGTTATTCCATTCATCCAAAGCGTCGAGGCGTTCAGTCAGCTTCTCGTTTTCCGATTCGAGAACTCGTATTCGTCGCTTATATGCGTTGACAACAGTGTCTGGGTCCGGGTCACTGACTTCCTCATCTTCACAGTTCGCACTAAAGTACAGTCTGAGGATGTCGTGCGTGTCGAATTCACATTTGCAGACGGGACAAGATCGGGACGTCACTGGTTGCGTGTCGTTTGTCTCCATGAGAGTCTGTATGCACGTATAGCCGAATACGTGACCGCACCGCACCGCACAAGCTTGATGTGTGTCGGCCTTCAACTGCTTGAAACAAATCAGACAGCGTATATTGGACGTCGTCTTCAACCGCGACAGCCACGAGAGGTGTATCTTAGCTTTCTTTAGTAGATCTGCGGCGGCTCGTCTCTTCCGACTCTGTTGTGCTATATTTCGTGTGGGTCGACTCTGTCTCACCTGTCGCAGGCGTAATCTTCTGGGTCGGTGGATAGCCATGTCTGGTAATGTGTGGTGAAATGGTGTAAATGGGTAGTAACATTTTAAATAGTCGAGACGACTGGTTGAAATTATCCAATCAAACACTCCGACGCATAACGATGTTGTACATTTACCTCGGTGAGGATAAAATCTAACATTTAGTGGTTGATAGTAGCCAATCATAACACTCCGACGCATAACGATGCTGTACATTTATCTCGGTGAGGAGAAAATATATCATTTGATGGTTGGATGTTAGTAGACTTTCGCAATGCGACGAAGACGTTTACAGTCGGGTGAATACTAACATCGCGAGCGTCCGATTGGCTAATCGAAATTCCCCTGTGTTCAAATACACGAATTTCGTCAAGACGCGACTTGGTTTGTGTAAGACGCGACTTGGTTTGTGTGAGATGATGACGCAACAGACCTCTCCGTTCATTAGGAGATGTTTGTACTCAAGAAGCGGACGCTTCTATGTATCCGTCATGGCCGCTGCGAACGATCCGAAGTTGATAGACGATCTGACGCGCGTCAACGAACTTGTCAGCGCTATAGACAACACGACTCACAAACTAGCCGTCTGTCCTGATGGAACACTGCTGTCGATTATGCACGACGGTGGATCGACTCCCGACGCTCTGAACAGAGACATCAACAACTGTCGCGAAATTTATGAAGCTGAAGCCAACGCGGACGAAAGCGACAAACCGCCGTCGGTGTTCACGGCACGGTTTAGAAAGGATATGATGGAGTCTTTTTACCAAGCGGCTTCTCGACAGGCGATCGGCGGTACGCCCTTGACTAACAAAACCAAAGCGGATGAGAACTTTATAGACGTATTCTGTCGATCTCTTGTGCCCGGACTTCCGTCACTGAGACGGCATCTGCTGCGTCTGGTGGCCGACCGGAGGATCGCTTCACTCAGCCAGGACGACATCGATACATTTCTGTCGTATCGGTGTTCCGAACGAATGTGCGCATCAAAAGGATTGTGGGATGGCGTTCACGTGAACGACGATTTAAGTGTTGACGATCCCATACCACCACCGAACGTGAAGCACCCGCACTGGCTATATTACCCAGAAGATAACCAACCGCAATATTGCGCGGACGCCGTGGTGTATATTAAGGAGTTTCTACACGACCAGTCATCACACCAATGTTCTGCGTGCGACGTGGATTACTGCATTTTGGACGATAGAGCGCCCATCGATCTGTTTGGGTTACCCGAGACATTCCGATTGAACCAGACTATTTGTGCGTTCTACGGATTACATACCCCCAGCGAAAACGCCATGTCTATGAGTAGAAACGATATTGTAATCAGGAGAACCGAGGCGACCGACACGGACCAGACGGGGCGCAGAATTGTCAGATATTCGGTGCACAATCTGTCGACAGATTCGGTATACACGTGATCGTGACGTCATACACCATCCAATATAAAAACTCTGTGTTATGGATTTTGTGTCAGTCGCTTTTGAACCACCGTGGTTATATCTTTCAATATTTCTCATATGCCTGGTTAGTCTCATTGTACTAACCGTACTGTTCAAGTGTCTGTATTATTTCAAAAAGTGCTGCTGCTGTTGCTGCTCACAACCGCGCGCCAAGATATTCACCGGGGATCCGTCAGCTCCGCCACGATATCCGCTGAAGGCATGAATAACGACGCCGTGGACGCATCATCGATTATATTACAAGACCCAGACAAGCTCAATGCTCCGTTTGACAGCGCATCCAACCTTAAAGACGTCACCGAAGAGTATCTCAGATTGTCAACGCTATTCCATCTTGACCGAGAGTCGGGAAGCGAGGCCGAGCAGAGACACGTGTTCATAAAGATAATACACAAATTAGTACAGCCACACGCGTAGAATGGATCCAGCAACGTTAGCGAGTACGGACTACGTTTGTCTCAACATCCCGAGTCAGGTCGCCAGGGCTATCAACATCGACGATAAAGTGGTCGCGACTTACATCAACCCTACAAACAATACAGATTTCGTCGTCTTCGAGGATTCACAAACTATTTTTAATATCGAATGTTACTCGGACGTTAAACGCGCGACGGAAGCAGACAGTGCGGTAGCTCACGTGGGTGGTTGTCGTGGACGAAAACGACAACTTCCTATAAATGACCGCCACAGACAAGCCAACGAAGCCAAGGAACCGCCATTCAAGAAAGAACCAAGGTTTAATCGCACCTACGACTGGCCATCGGATATTGATTGGGATGATGGACACATGTGTTTCGACACCTTTGCACGTCATTGCCTATCGCGATGCGCGAAGGACGATGATCAGACCATAGATCTCCTCAGAGAAATATACGCTCTGTTGGACGGATACGTGATCACCGACAAAGTATTGTCTGTCGTCGTGAGTACGGTCCGACGGATAAGTAACAGGAATATTAGGAACACGACCAGACAGGCTGGCGAGAAGCTAGACAAGAAGAGCAAGAAGCAATTGAGATATCTTCTGAATGGAATAGCGGACAAACGACTAACGACTATTTGTATGTGACATAGATCCGCATCTGCTCGAAACATGCGTTACACGACACCATGAGTTCTATATCGCAGAGGAAGTACACGTTCTACGATACGACGTCGTCCCCCGTCGAATTCGACGAACTGTCGATAGACGAAACGATCATTAGAACTGCGTGGGTGAGCAACGTGGTGGCGAGGGAAATACCTTTGCTTGAGATATTCAACAAGTTCGGCAACGAACGCGTCATCCTCAAAGTGGAATTTGTCTCAACGATCAACGCATGCAGACTCAGCGTCATGGACAGTATGACGTACTCACACGACGTTCGAGACAGATTGGTGATGATTGTGTCGTATGGAGACGTCACCAGAGTCATCGCTAACCACGCAGGAGCCGTCGACGCTATCCTGTGCGCCTCTTATACCGACAACGGAGCTCTGACGGTGGAGCCGTACGTCATAACATTTCCATGGTTTCCGAAGTGGATGACTATACTCAAATTCTTTTTTCTGATCGCGCTTACAATCGTAATCACCTATTATTTCAAAGACTCCCATGTGAAGGATTTCGCATTGATAGCGGCGCAAATTATGAACACCATTATGTCTCTGGTGTGGAATTGATACAACAACAATAAAATTGTACAAATGTAACAAGCGAACAACGTGTCATTTGTCATTGTCTGTTTTATTCCACATTTTTGTTATCAGTTTATTTTCACATCTATTTGTTAACGTGATGGCATTTACAGTTGATGTTGATCCAGGGTAATGAGCAAGGTCGGTTCGTTTCGTCCTTGTAGTTGTCGATTCTGTTCATCACTGAACCCTTGAATGAACACATTAGGTACGTGATGTTGATCAGGCTGGTTAGCATGTCATCCGTGCCACCCTGCCTATTCTTCCCAGAGTACCTGCCGTTGTCGTACCTGTAAGTATCGATCTCCTTTTGGAACAATTCGATCGTGCACACATCCGGCGTGTACACCCCGAACTCAACCGTATCCGCCACCAATAATGTGCTTCTGTGCTTGTTGTTGAAAAATTTAGCCATGTACGCCACAATGTGAGACTTGTTGGACCCGAGCAAATAGCCGTACACGGGTCCGGCACTTCTCGTCACGTCCCCGACGTACGCGAAAAACTCACAGTTCCTCTTGGATAACTGTCGTTGACTCGATGCGCGGTTTCGCAGATCTACCCACGTGCAGTAGTTGTTGCGGACGGCGTCCGGGTTGCTGTTCCTCTCGATGGCGACAAAGAAATTGCACTTGACTCCGCCGCTGTGTTTCACCATCGTCAACACACAGCGACTATACATCTCTTCCATCACGTCGCACACGTACCCAATGTCTCCGTGCGACAGCAGCTTCCTGTCCATGAAACACAGAACCATCTTCTTCGCCGACGGCAAGAAGCGCACGCACACGAGCGCGATGGCCGACGTCCCCGAGGCGTGGTACGCCGGGTCGATGTATATCCAGTAGGCGACTTCGTCGTTTCTCTCCCTCCCGACACAGACTGTCTGCGACAACGTCGCCAAATTTACGAACGCCTCGGGATTGGATAGGTAGTCGCGGAATTCGTTTGAGAACACCGGTCGCTCCGATTGGATGGACGTCATAGTCCGATCGATATCGTCCATCCGCACGACACCCATCTCATTAGTGTAAGTCTCCTTCGACCGCGTGATTAGGCTCTCGAAGTTCTTGCTCGTGTTGTTGTACGTGTTGTGTCGGCTGGCGTAAAGTATTTTGTAGCAGCCCATGTACTCATTGCTGTACTGCGAGTGTTCGTCATTCATGCAGTAGAAAGAGATGCGATACAGATTCATGTCTTCGCACTTGTCCCGCCACTCAGCCAGCATCTCCATGAGAAGTTCGCTCATAGTCACCACCGGACTGGTCACCCAGATGATTTTTACTCCGTACCTCTGCGCCAGAGCGTTGATCACAGTGTAAGTCCCCTTCGGAAGGCAGTAGCTTTCATCTACGAACACTATTTTCGGGTCCACCCCCCTCACCGATGCGTCCCGGCTACCCGACCGACAGTTGAGTTTGTTCTCCCGACCGCTGTCGGTGAAACAGACGATGAGACAATCTTCCATCATCCTCGTTGTGTAGCCGTAGACGTCGGGCGGGAACTTGTCAGCCAGGATCGTTTTGATTTCTCTCATCGTGTTCAGCACCAGCGGTTTGATGTGCGCCACGTGCAAAACATTGTACTTCGGGAGCGTCACCATGGCTACCGCCGTCGCTAACGTGATCGCGCGAGTCTTGCCCATGCCTCTGAGGATCACGGCGAACATTTGTTTCCCAGTGTACAATCGGCTCACCGAGTCTAAGCAGGCGAGAGTGAACCCGTGATAGTAGTTGTTCGATGCCAAAATCAGAGCGTCAAGTACGTTGGCGTTCTGTTCCACCTTCACTTCGTGAAATAAGGTCTCGTAGCCCACCGACTTCTGAAACATCTGATGAATGGCCCACTCGCTGTCCAGCACCGTGTCGTGGAAATGATACATGAACTGCGCGTAAGGTACCATATTCTTCAGCAACCCGCTCAACTTGCTCGCCCCCTTAGCCGCCGGAGACGCCGTGTTGTTCTTGTCGTCTATCTGACACACCTCTGTCGGTGGCTCGCCGTACAGCCTCCGCATCAACCTGTCATACTCCGTCGCATCGCCGAGAAGATCCTCTTCCTCCGTAAACGCCAGAGTCGCGTTGTACGTGTAATACGATTTGTTGGCCTGGCGTCCGCTCAAACTGTCGTAACACAACCTCTGCAAAAGGTACGAGTCGGCCTTGCGACGTATCATCTGTATGTTATCATCGTCAATCTGTTCATCTATGCCACCCCACACCCCATCACAGCTGAAGTAAATGCTGAAAGCACACTGGTTGGGTGATGTTATGATCATCGTTGGCTCCGGAACGGTCTGATCCTGTCCTCCAACACTCCCAATGATCGATACCGAGACAAGTTCAGGTTCTTCGTGTCGCAGTACACATCCCAGTTGGGTTGAACGTAGGCGACGAGACTGTCGATTTTGTCGAGGTTGAGAATTAAGTCGAACCCGTCGTCAGTTCCTCTGTCGCTCGGTCCAGATCTCAGAAGCACTTTCACGTTGAATGTAGATTCGCCCGGATGTTGCGCGCTGAAACAAACGTCGTGAAATGCACCCAACCGAATACACCAATCGGTCCTGTGGCGATTACGCGATGTCTTACTTTTAATATTATCTTCTTCGGTTGATGTTGAGCTCGAGCGCAGGAGCAGTTGTTGTTCTTTATAAATCGCAGGAAAGACATCGGGACTGAGCTCCTGCAACCCTCTCTTAAATCTAAAGTCGACAGATAGGTCCATTGATCCGTGATACGACACCAGGTCGTTTGAGTAGAATGGTGTGCTAGAAAATCTGAACGTCTTGTGGAACGACTGTTTACCGCTCAAACATTCATCTACGGCTTTCAAAACCTGTGGAGATTTAATCATGGCGTACGTCGATACCAATCGCTTGACTTTGTCGAAAGTCATCACGAGAACCCCCAGACATACGACGTAATGTGTATCAGTCGCGTAGAGATCGTTAACTTCGTCGATCAACAACACCCCCTTGAATGTCTGGGTCGCGAGACAACTGGGTTGCGTTACTGTCGACATGTCAAATAAGAATAATTCGTCACACTCACACTCACGTTTTCGACAATATTCAAAACAGACCAAGACAAATTACGTGTCAGATACATGATAATTTTTTTTTTGGTTCAAATAGTAAAGCGTCCATTCATTTCGATCCACAGATTCACAAATCTGCAAATCAGATCGACCTTCAGTCTGCTGGCTTCATCCCTCACGCAATCCCGCACGAGAACACTTGACAAATCTCTCGCTTTCACAACAGCAACAGTGGATCCTATTGGATTGTAGTTTAGTGGATTCATCACTGGGTGGGAGTTGTACGACGTGTTGAAGAGAATTCGTTGACCTCGAATGAGCTTCGCCGGAGATCGAAGTCTCTGAAGAGTGTTTTTTGGGTCGCGTGATGTGTGATTGGCGAGTCCGAGATTCTGAAGGATGTTGTATGATAGCACGACGTACACGTCCTTTTCACCCGAGTCCAGCGGCGTTGATGGCGGTCTCTGTCCGAACATTTTGTATATGTAATGAATAACGTACTCGTAGTCCGTCTCATTCTCAGTTAATTTCATACCATCCAACACGCTGGCCGGCGCCATAGTCAACGTGTCGAACAACACATCTCTGTATATGATTTCAGTGACCTCGTAATCTGGTGTATCGAATGAACCAACGAATTGTGTCGACGACGATACGCGAACGAATATGTCGTCTCGACAGTTTCCGGCGATGACGTCGAGTTGGTCGTGTAATTTCATCGCCTCCACGGCGGCATCTCGGAACTTGGATGGATTGCACACAAACGTGTGACAGGAGCCTTGCTTGAGGGTGTACGTTTGTTCGTTCGACATTCTCGGGTGTTGTGATATGTTCGGCCACGAAATCCAATACTCAAATAAATATTCTCAGGCCATGTTATACAAACGACCTCTGTCGCAGCGCCCACGAACAGAGTTCGTCAAGATGAGACGTCTGATTCTGTAGATTGAAACAAAACGAGTTGACCATGTTACTCACGATGCTCACGGCCGCATACGCATCGGACAAACCGTGAACTCTCACTTGCTCGCAGATGTTGTTGGATAACGACGAGTACGTCATCTCTCTCGTATGATCACAAATAGCGACGATGTCCGAGTACACATCGTCCGTCACAGGTGTCATGGTTGACAGGCTGGATATGGTATCGCCGTGATGATGGTGACGATGATGATATTCTGTGGGTGGTGGATTCAACACACACACGTCGTAACACCCATCCGTCTTGCGAGCAGCCAACACCTCCCAAACTACTGAACGGAGGAACGCGTGAGATAGTTTGTGAGCGTCCGTAGTCAATAATATCATAGGTGTCCGATCGCCGACGGTCATGCTAATGACATGAAAACAATCCAGACACCTCTTCTGTTCGTTCATCACGTTCAACAAAAAGTCATGCGTCGCCTTCGACGCGTCGCTGATGTACACAGCAAATCTCCTGAATGGAGTCGTCGGTGTTCTTGGGTCCAGAAACATAGGTCTCCCGCGAAGCTCGGCGACAGCGTCGGTGATAATATCGCCTGACGACGACGCGATGATGAGATTCAGGACGTCGTTCTTCATCCCAGTCACTCTCTCGCTGAGATTGCGTATCGTCTGTCTTCTTCTATCTCGTCTGGTGCGATGTCTTATGTTTCTAGCCGACATGATTGATCGCCGATGATATTACTAATTCTCGAGTAACAAAACATTTCACCGCTACACAAATAATCCCGGTACATTTTCTTGAATGTTTCTCTGAACCATCGACAGAAGGAAGTTTATGTTTGTGTACGTCGGATACATCATTTGCAGTCGTTTGGTCAGATACAACATCATCGGACTGTAGAATAACCGGTCGGGGGGGTTAACGAGCATCGTATCCGATGGTGACCACGTACCTCTGTGGTTGCTGTTGTGTGGATCGCTGGTGGCGTCAGGTATTTTAGAACTGACCTCCTCCTGAAACTCGGCACGATTTTTTTGATTGTCGTGCGCTTTCAATCTCTTTGACGTCTTTCCTTTGCTGTCGGGCTCAAATCGGCTCCTGTTAGCGAAATCACTTTTCGATTTCTTCGCGTCAAACGCCAAGAGATACCTATCGCAAGTAACTAAATCCCGTAATTTCCTTTTCAACTTGTTCTTGCCGCATATATGTGCGACCTTGAACATCCCGATACTCCGTCTATCCACCAATTCCTTCGTGGGTCGTTCCATAAACCAATATAAGTCCTTCTCCAGCGAAGAATCGGTCTCGGCGCAATTAGATATTATCTTTTTTAACTTCGTCAAGCGTTCGTGTAGCTCCGACACATCGTCCGGAGGCACGTCAACACCTACTGACTCTCGGTGGAGGAACAACTTTAGACTCGGGATCTGGATAGCGGGAAAGTTAGGCACTTTCATGCACACATCGTTGTAGCTGTCCATGACTGTGTTCCTGAAGCTATTAGTATCGATCACTCCATTTTGAAAGCTGTTGGTGTTGTACCGATTGTGAGACTGATCGAAGGGGGAGCGACGATCTACGTCGCAATACTCCACGTACAAGGAGAAATTCAGTAACATCAGTATCAGCATTCCGTCGAAACCGTGAAGATTGGTGTTGATGGTGTTCTCCGTCCTCAGCACCATATCCTCGTCAATGTCTTTGTACGCCGATCCGGTCATCGACGGGTTCTTAAATACCATGGTGACGAGAGATTTGCCCGGTATGTCATATTCCAGCCTCTTATTAGAGTGGACACGCACACGCAGCACCTGATTACTTATCGGCACGCTCAGATGTAAATCGTCGTACGTTAGATTTTTACACACTCGTTGATCGTCCGCGGCTAGCCACCGTCTCCACATTGACGTCGATGCGTCCTCGATGCTATTGGCGTCGCAATTCCGTGTAGTGTGAGGCGAGTAAATTCCGACGAGGAAGAAATTCATCGTCTCACGAACGGTGGTGATATCGTCGCGTTGACATTTTCTCGCGTCGCATGCCTTCCTGGGCGTCAATGTATAATCAAATTCGACCAAGTCGGCTTCTGAGTGGTAGATGGTGAGGTAAGCGTTGAACGTTGCGATCGCTACGTTAACTCCTAGAAACGATTTGTGGGTGTCGCCGAACACGTCGGCTATTCTTCTAGTGATTCTGGCAAACGTTTGTTTGTATATAGAAGGAACTCCAGAAGTAAATTCCAGTCCGTCGATCGTGAGGGTGAAATTCTTTGTGAGAAAACGCACCAGAGCGTAAACCTCCACGGCGTGACGACACGATTCGTGATTTTCGAATCGTCTCCTGTGCACCCTGTGGGGGGTCAGTAACAACACTTGATCATTCTTGGTGGCCGATCCGACAGATATTCTGTACGTGCAATGATTCAGGAATGATAATAAAGGTTGACTCGGCGTCTCTATCGGCGAACCACCCGTCATCATCACGACAACGTGGTACGCCGGAACTGAGAGAGCGACACACACAGCGTAAGCGTCGGCGATAGCCTTCCCTCCGGGCGTATTGAGTATATTCACGATCGTTTCAAGAAGTCTGTAGGAATTGTGATGAAACACGGACACCCTCTGACTGGCATCAAGAAGTTGCGACACTGTAAGATCATACCCTCTGTAGCCGAAGAAAACTCCATCGAGGTCGTCCAGACAGCCAACGATAACGTTGACATGAGGAGGTGATAGTCTCAGAGACAGGTGGGCGGCCAACCTAAATTCGTCTTCCATGTCGTCCACCGGCCGAGTTCAAAAAAACGATGAGATAACTATTTGACTGTTGCCCACTTTTGTGTTATTATCTCAAGACAAACGCGAGAGACTATTGTGATGAACCGTGGATCGTACTTTTATATAAGGCGCCGAATCGGGTCACGTGACGTAAAAAAAATGCAATCCGCCCCCGAACTAGATACTACCGACCCGACAACCAAGACCGCCGGCGGACAGGACCGCTCGAGAACAAGAACGATGTCTGCCGGAGACGTGGACTTGGGTGAGGTCGATTCCTTCGCAAACGTACCACTGGAGGATATCGAGTGCGATGAAACCGATGATTTTGTGGACGACATTCATCGGGGCTACCCGAAGTTAATATCCGGAGATCACGAGTCTCAGTCTCCTCCTCCGGCGTACACAAAGCTGACCCCACGCTACCCTTCACTTCAGAAGACGTATACGACTAGAGATGGCATTACATACTCTATGTTGACGACGATGTTCCTGTACCTCATGTTACTGCTGATTGTGCAGTTGTACGGATCTCCGGCGTCAAGTTTCATCTATCGTTGGGATACAGTCCTGAACCAGACTGCACCGCAGAGTCCAAATCAATCATTCTACAGCGTCGAGATGTCCATGGTATACACCGCGTTCTTTGGAATCGCCGCGACCATTACGGCTTTCACCGTGGTTTCGAGACCGATGTGGTTTGATGAGAAGCTGTTGCTGGAAAAGATGATGTGGATCAAACACGCCATGCACTGCGTACTCTTAATGAGTACGGTCTTGCTTAGTGTCGGGATCGTCAGCACCACAGCTCACCTATTTGGTGTATTCGTAGTCATATGCGTGTACATGGCGCCCGTCGTGATGTCGCGAAGAGGTCTCTGGATAATCGTACCTCTGGTCTTCATCGTGCTACTCATCCTATACGTTATCGTTTGTTCGGCAACCAACGCACTCGCGGTCGGAATATACTGTCTAATTCGAACACAGGGCGTTCGTCTTACGGGCACATGGTTGTTTTTTTACATCGTAACCTTCATCGTGGGTCCTTTAGTCACCATGGCGAGCCCTTACGTCATCTACAGTTTACCCCCCATGGGGATGAAACTACACTGGAAGGTTGAGCTAGCAGCTCACACGTTGGTGGAATTGGCATTCATGTTTCTATCCATCTTTACAGCCACGTTTACGACCATCATACAGACAAGTCAGTGATTTGTGACGCAAGACAAAAATTATGAAGACAACTATTTATTTATTGTACAGCAACAATTTGGGGGAGGATTGTGGATCGTGTTTGATCGAAAGACGAGATACATAACAGATAAAGATGCCGCCGAGTGGAATCGATACCGCCGCCGTTATCATAACGTGCGGAGTAACGGTCCTGACTATTCTGACGTACAGTGTGATGAGCATCGTGTCGATATTCGTCCTCTAGTTTGGTTGGATCTTCTTGAAGAAGGATAAGATGGACTGTGTACCTGGAGGTGGCTGTTTGCTCGCGCGCACCCTCTTCTTTTTCGTCTGGGTGGACTGTTCACCCACATTGGCATCGGACGCGTTTCTCTTTCTGCATTTACCGCCACCACGTCGTTGTTTAGATGAAGATGCTGTGGCGTACCCCCCGTATTTCTTGTACATTGTCTCAAATCTCATCGGCGTAAACGGATTCGCCGGGGGTTGCGTCAAGACGTCATGAAAATAACTTAACGTGTACATGTCTGGATGATATTCACCCCATATCAATTCTTCAAACGGCGAACAAGCGGCTGCTGGATTGCATGATCCCAAGATTGTGATTAGTTCTGTCAATACCTGGTGCTTGACTTTCATCTTGTGAACCCTCCCAGCGCACGACTGGTTGTTTATGTCACACAGACTCCAAAACTCGTCGGGTTCCTGAGGTAGAATAGGCACCTGGGTCGTCTTCAGCTTCTCGTACAGAATCGTCACACCGTCTCTAATCAATGACTTCAAGAGACTATCTAACTTGCTGGGGTTGGAAACCTTGGAGATGTTGATTGTTACCGGTTTAGCAAACCTGGCGCAAGGCATCTCATCTCTGTTGATCGGCAAAACCACGCCTTCGCCGATTTGAACGTACAGGAGCGCCAGGACTTTCGTGACGCTCAAACTAGACACGGTTAGCTCCCTCAAGATTGTAAGAGAGTCTTTTGTCAGCGGGATGGCGGTCTTGTTGTTAGAACTCAAACCCTTCGTGTCTGGTTTTCCCGTGATGCAGTTGATGGCCGTGTACTTCTTTGGGCACGGCGCGATATAACCAGCAAACGTCTTTTCGTTCTCGAACGTCATGCTATCCGGGGAGATGGACGCGCACAAGAATCCGTCAACCTGGTGAATGACCCTACCAGCGGCCAATTTGATGGATTTGATGTCGGTCAAGTCCTCGATCGGGTAATTCTGGGCGTGCGCCTCTCTGAAAACTTCAATAGGCATGCCGTAGTCGACAGCTTTCAACAACGCGTACATGTCTTCAGCGCTCATGGTCGCCATTTTCATGACGTCAAAATCATCGTTCACGTACATCAATGAGTCTGTGTCTCCATTCACAATCCTATAACCTCTGTCGGTGAGCTCTTTTTCTGCCACCAGCAATTCCCGACGACCGCCGGCTGTGACAGTTGCTTGCAGTTTTACGTGGATCGTGGACGCGATAGTGCCGTAATAACTGTTGAGGATCTCCTTTTCGGCAAGACTTATCGCCTTATATGACTCTCTGACGTCTTCGGGAAGCGACCGGTCCCCCGACAAGTTTTTGTGCTTAACGCGATTGTCCTTCGACCTTCTGTACTGAAAATTCTGAACTGATGTCACAGTCCTTATGAAGAATACACAGTTTCTTCTGAGGTATTCCGAATCGTCCACATGCTCCACCCAGTGCGTATCGTCGTCACAACGTCTCGTCATGCTGTAATTCAAGAATAAATCTGTGAACTCCCGAGCAGCAACGCCGAAATCTTTAATATCTTTGATGATCATGTACTGGCGGACGCACTCGACAACTGTGGTAGAGGACACCCACGTATCGAGCCCCATATTTGACTTTAGTATAACGTTCGGGTACAGACTCTGGTAGTCTCCGACACTCGTAATATTCTTCACGTCGATGATAGCACCCTTAAACATGTTTATTGCTCCATTAAAAGGAAACAAACCAATCACGATTGTTAACTTCTTTTCATTGAATATGTTCATCATCGTGTCGTATATCAACGTTTGTTCTCGTCGTTGTCGTTGATTGTCCTCGTCGTGTCGTGGCGTAAGTAACTCGTCTGAGTTGTTGCGACGAACGACGTCGATGATTTCGGCGTGATTGTCCATCCAGAAGCTCATGTGGTCGGTCATGTCACCCGTATCCACGTTGTAATTGTTTTTGTATTCCTTCCACACTCCAGCCGGGTCTTCCGTTCTTCCAGACATACATCTCCGAACGTTGCAGAGGTACTCGAGAAATCGAACGAACACGGCTTTCGACGCATCGGCGTCTTTACGGCCGGTTGGTTTGAATCTACAGAGCATTGATTCGAACGAGCGAAGGTTCAAACGTCGTCTGGTGACGTAATGAATGAGCATAAGGGCGTCCGCCGTCGTGTACTGCCTATCTCTCCTGTCTTTCTTCTCAGATTTTATCTCCAATTGTTTCTCAATGATCGCAGTCAGACGGTCACGCGTCAATTCACCATCTAATGATGGTAGCGATTTATACGTCGTATTACATTTACAATTTCCATTGCAAAAGTCAGTGATGAGCTGATCAGTCTCTGGGAGTGTGCTCTGGTGGCCCGTAGAACAAAAGTAATGAGACAGTTCGAACGTCACAGCCTCTCCCAACACTCTCTTTGGTCTCAATTCCGCTGGTTTTAGAAATCCAGTGGACATGAACTGCACGTAGCTCGTGGTCTTGGCGACGCAGGTCTTTTGACGAGACAGAGACACCGCAGGCGGAGTCCTGTTCAGCTTCTCTAGCTCCTTGTACAAACCAATCGCTTGAAACCAACTCTTGAAGTACAAGAGAGCTGTGGCTACGACATCCATGAGAGCGTACTGCCAGAAGCGTTCGTCTCCTGCGTAGTAGAGAACAGGAATGTCAGTGTGTGACACTCCTTCCATTTTTCCTTCTTCGACGCCCATGTTGGCGCAGGCGACGGCCAGACTGTTGTTGTTGTGTAGAGGCATCAGATCGATACTCGTCACGCTAGTCAACGTGTTGTAGCTTACGTCCATCGCGTCCTTCTTCAGCAGCCCTTTGCAGTGTTTTCCGGATGGTCTCTGAAAGTCGAAAGGATCTCGGAAAGGTTCGGTGGTCATAGTATTCACGTGTTCGGTGAAGACGTTGACTCGATTGTGGAAGAATCTATCGTACTTGATCGACTTCCGTTTTACATTCTTCACTTTACCCTCAAGTTCGTCGGCAACGGAAGCTCTGATCACGAATGGCGTGTCAAAATTCTCACTATTGTAACCCACCAGAAAATGCGCGTTGACGTTGAGGAAAACTTCCTCGAAAGCGTCGATGATCTCCGATTCGTTTGCGCACTTCAGAAGGGATACGTCGGGGAGAGTTGTCATCTTACACAGACCCCTCAGCAACCGACTCGTGGGCATAGGGGGTGTATCCGCGGTTGTGTACTCCCAACCGTCGGGTTTGCCGATGCTGAGCAGCAACAGTCTAACGAGTCGTTGTCCTTTACACACTCCAACGGTGATCGTTACAATACGATCGGGTATCTTTCGCTTCTCTCTTGTGACGTTGATCGTCTCAATATCGTAAACTAAGCTCAGGCACGAGGACATAAACATCTTGTTGAAAGCAGCGTCGCCTGTCATGTCCCCCCTCACGAACGGTAGCGTCGACGGATGCATAAATGTAACGTATTCTTCGCACACGATTTTCTCTCTGCAGTAAACGTGTTCCTGTAGAGGTTCGGGACAGTCGACCAACTCGTCCAATAACAGCCGTTGCGGCGGTTCTATAGGTATCCCAGCAGCTTCCCTCTCCTTCTGCCCTGGAAAACATGAACTGCATAACGGTTTGCCGTCGAATAACAATATACTCGTGCCGGTACCTCCGCATCTAGACCCCACGCATTGCATGGTGAGTGTGTGATATACGAACTCGTCGATGTGTTCGTGGCTGTTGTTGTAGAACGTCGACACGTCATCGTCACCATCGCGTTTCTTGAGATACGAGTCGACCACTACGGCGTGCGCGTCAGATGCGTTGAGGAATGTGACGGGCGTCGCGTCGATCTCATTGAATCTCTGAGACCCACTCTGCACCTCGCCCATGATGTCGTATGTATCACAGTCGGCCACCTTCCATCTCTCGCGCCCGCTGTTGCCGCACTCAGACGCTCGTCGAACATCCTTGTAGATAGTATAGCCGGTGTACACGCACATGACGTGTACTTTCTTGGATGTGATAAGTCGCCCGTCGTCGATTGGGATTCCCATCAGGCTCACGCATGCGACATCGACGTTGTCCAAGTTCGCCCCAGCGCTCAACTTCAGGCTTTCTTTTAGCCTCCGACGCCCACATTGTTTCGGCCATCTCGATAACAGGTGATTGGCTTTTAGAAGCACCGGTCTTTTCTCATATATGTACAGCGATGGATACGGCATGTTTATCGTGTGGACACGTAACACTTTCACCAATTCGTCTTATAATGCGATCAAGCCGCGACTTGAATTTACGATGTTACCGATTTTTGTCCTCGCGAAGAACAGCCAACATCGTACTGTGCCGAACCAATCGGACACCTCGAGTGTTACTAAATAACGTCACTGCAAACAAATCGTAACGTTGTCACTCAGATCGTAACGTTGCCACTCAGATTCGCCCATTGATTGGCTATAACATTTTCCCGATGAAATTAAAACTCGATGTGTCGATCAGATCCGTTCATACATCTATGTTGACAATTGCGATGGCTGAATATTTTCTCTGCGGATATCACATCAACACAACACCCAGCAAGCCATATTGTCTTGTATACTCAGACGTTAAGAATGAGTTTTCGGTCAAGCTACTCCAGAAACGAAAGCGAAAACATTGCGACGACGGACGTTGCTTCAGACACGCTTTTGCAAACGCCGACCCCCCCGACCCTTTCGCTTGGATCAGAGACGATGTCTTTGACAAACACCAAATTGTATCGGCACCAGATATCACCAGACCAATCGAAGGGTTGAGTGTCAACCGAAAACCTTTCATTCTGACCGAGGCAGCCATTCAACAGTTGTTCCTGGGTTTACCATCGATTGCCGACGCCACAATCGTACCAACGCAGGACACCGCCTCCTACCAGTTGACTGAAGATGACGTCGTAACAAGATTCGCTTTCAGAAAGAATTTCGTGAGTTCATTGAAGGATAGGTTAGTGGCTCATTTCCACTTCGTCAGGCCTTCTGACAGATCATTTGCCTACATGGTGCCGACTTCGCCGGAACATTTATTGATAACGTTCGAGCCAGTGAACGTAACCGGGGATGGCGATGTATACCCAACAGGAGCTGACGACGTCATCAGAAGGCATGTAATCATCAAACACGTGATCCAGAGCCTGATATGTCCCTTCGTACACGTTGCCAGTAGCGAGTTCATCGATTTGGAGCTTGTGTTATCGCAAGTTTTACCGACCGGAAGCGCCGGCAAAGGGGGTGAATTGTCGTTACCCGATCCCATCGACGACTCGTATTATCTTTGCGAGTCGTCCAGTCTGGCTTACAGAGGCTCTGATATGGTCAAGATCGACCCCGGCGACATACCCAAAGGGGTTGATGTCGTTGATATAACACCCGAAGGTAACGAAGGGCAGCTTTTCGAATTCAATGAATTGACAGTGACGAGAGGAGGTAGCGATAGTGACGCGTTACGAGATGACAATTGTGTGCCGAGAAGACGACGTAGCCATCCATACACGCCGCTCGAACTACTTCGATACATCGCATTTAATCACAGTAACGCCGGGAGGAGCGGGGACAGATTCTTTACCAACGGTAGCGTCGTTTACAACACCAACGACAGACATCAACCGTTCGCGATTGTCGACTTCTCAAACTATTACGCAAGCGTCGTACGAGTATTCCAGCTCGACGAGTACATGACCAGAATACATAACCGATTAATTCGAGTGAGAGACAGACATCCGATGGTCAAGAGCGCCATAAACATTAGCATCGGAAAGCGTGAGAAATCATCTCTTCGTTGGTATAACCTAATGAAACAACTGTCTGTGGCTGTGATGCTCCACACAATTCGAATGAACGCATCCATGGTGTGTGGCGCGACGACGGATGGCATCCTATTAGACTTATCGGTGCTTCCAGCGAAGGTGAAATACCCGGATGGGTTCTCAATGAAAGTCGAATTCATACCGGATCCGACCGTTGGGATGGTAACCGTCTCACAAAGCAGGTACGCCGGAGTTGACGTGAGAACCGGCGAAGTCGTCCACCGAGGATTCATCGGCCTCAGGACCACAAGTCACCCCGCGTGGTTCAGGTCTGTGTTGGATATCTACGTTCTGGCAATGTTGCGTGTGGGTGTGGGTGGTGACAAGAACGTAACCGGCATTGTTGATGCGATGAAAGCGTCCCTGTCGGGTCTATTGTCGACGAAGGCGAAAGTGTTCGATTTGGTTTTGCCCGAGACCTCAACCTGGGATGTTTCTTTCACGGTGCAAAAACACCCGCTGCTCGTTTATTACTATAACGATCTTCTGCAGACCAGATTTCAAATCTACGCCGTGATCGACGACAAGATCATCCCTCCTAAGTGCGACAATGTGATAGCGCTACCACCCACGATCAACGTATTCTGCGCAAAGCAGCTGGATGTCGATAAGTACGCGGACCTCATGGTTAGTTTGCTATCCAAGGTGTACGATTCTCTAACAGAAACTGACGCTGATGCAGAGGCTCAACGGGTATTTAGCGCTGCGAGTGAAATGCTACGGACGCATATTTATGCGTTTCCTAAAGAGGCGTCTGTCTACCCAGGTGGGATCGGCGTTTTGCAATGTATGTGACTGAGCGGTTTCTCGTTGTCAGCGCTTTGGTGGGCGTCGTTGTCGTTACGGCAGCGGTGAGCCCGACCAATCGGTGGTTGGGTAAAGTAAACGACTCCGACGGATCTGTGTGGTTGAACGGAATACGCGTCGAATCCGTCTATGGCGCATACAACAACAACACCATAAACATTCTGGACACCTTCAGAGTCGATGGTGCGGTGACGACGACGACGTCGAACGACAGTGTTATGATCGACGGAAGATACTTTGAATGGAGACAGGAAACGTTCGATGGTGTCAACGTGTCATATGCTCTCAGTTCCAAACAGACTGTGGATAACACCCCACAACAGCCTTCCCAATAACAATCCCAGCTGTTTTCCCGCACCCAGATGGTTCGCCGTATCATAATTAACCAAACGCACATACACACACACACACACACACACACACACACACACACACACACACACACACATCCTGCCACTTAGTCCCCTCTCCCCCTTCCCATACATACACATTGTGAATGTCGAGTGACGCAAATAAAAATATATGTTAATCGCATTGAGTTTGTCTAGCCTCTGCTTCTTTGTCAAGCCAAGCCTTGGTTTGATGGTTATTTATAGGTTTTTGGGATTTTGTGGGTAAAAAAAAAGACGCTTGCCCCTTAGCGTCAGTGTCTCCTCTACTCTCGAGGAGTGCGTACGTCTGACTATGGATCTGCAAGCGCTGTGCTGGGTTCTCATCGCCGTCATCGTCATCACAGCCGATGGTGGGGTATCACAGTGTTCTGGCAGTTACCAGCCGAGCACGTATGGGGACGTGGACCGCGATTTTGACAAAAGTTGTTTCGCCTCCGCACGAACCAAATACGCTTATCATAACCAGTACATTCTAAATGGGGGAAGCCAGGGTTACGGCGCTCCTCCTCCCGCACAAAGATGGACGAGTATCAGACGGTGTCAGTTTGGTCGCTTTGAACTAGAACAAAACGTAGCACAGCCTTGCTACAAGACAGGAGTCAAACCCACATGCACCGGAGACAACGCAACGATCTCAGTCCCAAAGGCGGTGACGTGTAGCGATGGTAGCTGCTTCAACGTGAACTGCGACGTATGTCAAAGCGTCGATTGCATACCTAGGAATCATTGCGAGATACCCGGGAAATGCGACGCGGACTACCTCTGCTTGGCGCACCCCATATCTGGGTCATTTTGTCAGAAACATTCTGAGGATCCATTAGCTGGCGTCGGTGGTCGATACCCGTTCGACATGTGCAGAAAGTCTTACAGCGGACATGAGTTCTACGTGCACCGAGTCTATCTATGGAAACCACCCACAACGTACTCTGTTACCATTTCGTCTCTTCAAATCAGTCGGAATCAATCCGTGGTATTGGCGGGAAGGAGTTGCGAGAACCCCCTCATCTCTCTCCCGTCGTTCAGCCCGGGTGATCACGCTCGATACCTCGACCTGAACTTTATGAAACCGCATCTGATGTCGACCGACAATGAGATGGTCGGCGCCGCATGTTTCAAGAACGCGATCGTCACCTGGGTTCTAAAATCATTGATAGTCACTCACCCGTCAGCCGAGCAGTCCTCTCCGCCACGACCACGACCACGACCACCGGTGGATGCACCTTTCGTGTCGAGACCAGATACGGGCGGCTACAACATCGGATCGATTTACGACAGACCCGCAATATCTCTAAGATCCCCACGACCGCTGAATATCGTCATCGACGGATTAGATTCCGTCCCATACAAGGTGGAGCCGACTCCCATGCGATACGTCATCTCGTCTGAAGGTCCGACGCATTCGTGCGTCACCGACAACGACGACCTCGGAGGACTCGGCGCGTGTCGGGGAGAGACGCCCGACGGATGTTTCTGCACAAGAGACAGCGTTGACGACACCTATGAATACAGATGCCTGCCGAATTTTACTCCGAGGAATACTGACGTCGGACCGTCGGGGGGTTGTGAGCCGCTCTCGATTGATGTACACACATTCGACGATGCTGACAACGACACAAAATCCACGACCATTGACCCGTGGAAGAGTTGCGAACATGTGAAACCATCCGACGACTCTACAGAACCACCGATACCTCTCGATAATTCGGGGGCGTGTGCTGAGAGGTCTGTGTACACACCTCCAGAACTTACGTGCGCGACACCCGAGACCAACTTCAGAGTGATTTACTCTCATCTGAATCGTGAGGACGACGACGTGTTTATTCCAGCGGGAACCAACGCCGTCGTCACGGTATCTTCTGAGAGGAAAGCGGACTTATTGTACGGATCTGCGCAGGCGACCGTGTACCATAAAAACCTGGACGTCATTGAGAGAGAGGTGTACAAGTGCCAAAAATACGCGCTGGTTCTCAACAAGACCACCGTCAAATTATGGGGTGTAATCCCCGTCAGGGCGAATGTTTCGGTAACGATCGAACCTCTGCCCGTGGACGACGATGAGTGTAAACAGTGGTGGTCGACGAAGTCGGCATGCGCGTCACTTCGCAAGGCGGCGGCGGACTACAATGCGGAAATGCCAGAGAAGTGCGAGATGACACTACCCACGCAATGGTCGGACTATCTGACGACGTACAACAAACCCCTCACTGTCAGCGGGTCGTTCTTTGGTGTCAAGAGAGTGGTTCATGCATCGGTGGAACGAATCAGAGCGAAAGTGGACGTGGCTAGACTCTCCGACGGATTGGTCGCCAACCCGCTTATTCCTACCGAACGAATTGACACGCTAGTGAGAGACACGAACGTGTTGCCTGTCGGCAGATACGTAACTACAGACAAAAACTATACATATGTGTATAATCCCATCCCCAGACAAGCGATGTGTTCGCATCGAGAAATGTTTCGAGGACCGTTGAGTATCGCGGCATTCGACGAGAGAGGGATGGCTGTGCCTTATTTCGAGGCCGGGGACACAAGACAACGCAAATATTACATTCTGAAAAACGGAGTTCACCAATTCAGTCGGACCATCCAGGCTTCGTGGATCAAAGACGCTCCTGCAGCTCGAGTTCCTCAATGTTACAACCCCCCAGTCGGCAGTCAGATGATAGAGGTCGGTAATATTCTGATTCACCTCATCGTCGACCAACCATCGCCGACAACGACGGAGCGAGAGACGGATGATACCCATTGTGTTGTTTCCAGCGACCCCTTTCCATACCACGACCTATCCGCCGTGTCAGCCGCACCGTACTCAACGAGACCAACCGACATCCCGAAGGCTATGAGATGGCGATACTCTTCAATGAACAATCGCGACAACAGCAGCGTCGTTGTCGAATGTTATTCTAACGCAGTGGTGGTCTGGAGCAGACCCGACGTCATAATATCGCACGTGAAATACGTAGCGGCTGACACTGGACGAATCGTCTTTGACAACTCTTACCTGGACGTCGACGGCGCGGAGAGCCGATCGCCTCCACGTCCTTCTATGAATTCCGAATCCCAGCCATGCATACTGTCGGGTCCAGCCGACAAATGCCATTGGGTTTCACATTGCGACGACAAGAAATACTGCTCCGACCAGGCAGACGTTCTGCAATGCCTGTGTAAATCAAATTACGACGACATCAGTGGACAGTGCGTCATTAACAACGTGTGCTTACCCGGCTTCGTCTCGAGATCCGGTGGCTGCACCGACATTGACGAGTGCACACAACCCGGCGGAAACCCCTGCGCGAACAAAAACGACAGCCGAACAGCCTGTGTGAACATAATCGGATCATTTGAATGCGTCGAGCCTCTGAGATGTCCCGCAACAAGCCGGCTGAACGAGGAGTCTGGAGAATGTGAGGACGTCAACGAGTGTGCAAGCGACGATGCGAACGACTGTGACCCCGACCTAAGTACGTGTCGAAACCTGAGCCCCGGGTACGAATGTATCTGCAACAATCAGTGGACGCACTACCAGTCTGCCGATCGAAAAACGTGTCTACAGTATTCGTTCGAGATAAGACTGTTGCATCCAAGATTCATCCGCTGCTGTTCTCATCACCACGAGATGTCGGCGATGCTCGTAAGGTGCCGAATCGATCCTTCAAGCGAGGGCGATTTGATAGTGTACAACCACATCGAGCCATATGTGTGCGCGGAATTTTCGTTCGCGGACAGCCACTCTCCCAGGAGTGTCGTGGGATCACCCTTCAGTACGACGAGATCCAACATATCGGGTGAACTCGAGTCTATATTGCAGTTGAGTGGTATCATACAAACAGAACTGAATGTGCAGGAGAAGGAGCGCTTGGGTGTCGACCAAGAATTCGTGCTGAATACTATGGTCGACCGACACCTGTATCACGGACAGACGAATCCGGCGATGAAACGATCGATCACTCGGGCAATCACCTACAACGTTAGGTCTGTGGGACGACAATACTTCCTCCCGTATTCTGGATCTGACAGACAGACGACGGGGTGCCAAGACATCAGAACAATCGGAACATTGAATGAACACATAGCGCAGCCGAGACCCAGCAGACTGTCGCACTCTCTGCCAGCGGTAATGGAGGACAAAAGAAATGGCGGTGACAACATGCGGGACCGCTTATTCGCATATTCTATGATCGTGTCTTTGTTTACTCTACAAGCCGTGATGTTGTAAATGCAAATACAATCTCTTATGCAAATAATCATCTGATATCATCCATCTACCATCATCTCATATAAAATAAATCATCTACCTTCATCTCTCAGTATACAATAAACGAGTTGCGCCAGCTGCTATCCACCTGTAATTTCAGCCGCGATGAGTTGATGCGGCGATACATCGATCACGTTACCGGAGGTGAGGAGAGAATGCTCGCCTTAGCGAAGGAAGATTGTTCTCAACGAACCCCTGGCTTCGAGAGGTTGCACGATTGTGATGACGTGTGTGCTGGAAACAGAAACGACGGCATAAACAATATTGAAGACGTGAACGCCGCTCTGAACGATATTGACAATGTGCCAGTTACCGAAGAAGAATTTCTAGCCGCTTATCTCGAAAATTATTATCTGACACAGTCGATGAAGTGCATAAAGTGCCGTGTCGCCCCCAGAAAAAGAACATGTTTGCCGTGTGGGTGTTTTATTCTGTGTCCAGAATGCGATGTCGGCCCTACGGGGTAGATGTTTTGGGTGCAATGGGGAACTGTTGGCGACGGTCCACACAATTCTGTAGCGAAACTCTGTAGCGTGATCATGCAGTACGAACTGAAGAGACTGTCAACCTTCAATGATTACAAACCCGCGCCTGGAGCTAGGAGTGTGTCGTTCGTCAGCTTGGCGCACGATGGTTTTTATCTCGTAAAGGACAATGGTGTGCAGGGCGTGCGATGTCATTACTGTTCATATTACAGCACCGAATTCTCATCCGACGTTTTTCACAGTCACGGACTATACAACCCTCACTGCGAGAAAGTCCGCGCCCCAGCCAGCCCAGTAACTTCACTACCACCGCTAACTACACCGATATCATCTACGAGTACGATAACACAGCCTTCATTCTCGCAACTACCACCAATTACGACGCCGCTCCCACGACCTCCGCCGATGATAACAACACCCTCACTCCCACGACCACCCCCGATGATAACAACACCCTCACTCCCACGACCACCCCCGATGATAACAACAACACCGCCACTTCCACGACCGCCACCAATTACGACGACAACGCTACCACGACCACCGTACAACAAAGAACTACCACCATACAACAAAGAACTATTGTTGGCGCGTCTCCCACAGCGTCAAACAGCAACCGACGTCACAGTCAACAAGTTCGACGAATCATGGAAAGCGTCTCTACTACCCCCTGGACAAGCGAAATCTGGGATTTTCACCAACTCCCCTATGTGCAGCCGGTACAGTGACGAACTCGCACGAACACAATCATTCCCTACCGATTGGGACGATACACGTCCAGTCAAGGTGCGCGATCTTGTCGATGCTGGGTTTTTTTTCTTCTTCAAATACGATCGGTGTCGATGTTTCTACTGTCACGTCATACTGCGAGAATGGTCGCTCGGAGATGTTCCCTGGATCGAACACGCAAGATGCAAACCGACCTGCACATACGTGCATATGAAGAAAGGACCTATATTCGTGCAGGTGTGCAAACGCCTAGATGGGAAATTGTCGATGGAGATCGTGATGGGAGAAGCGCGTCGATTCGGTTACATCTCTCGGACATTATTTCCGAATCCCAACGCATCATCCGGTAACTGTCTGCTGTCATGCGCCGTCCAGACGCTTATAGTAATGGGCTACCCGTATGACGAGTTCCGACATGTGGTTGTGCTGGCTATCATGCATGGACTAACTTTGTCGGCAGTAGAACTACTGAGACTAGTAAGGTCTTTGGGAATCAAAAGTTTACGTCCTCTTCCAGCCAAGAGGGACGGCGACACACGGACGGACGACGAAATATTATCACATTCAACTCAGATTGTGAATCAATGCATGTGCATTATCTGTGCGTGCGCAGTTGTTGATATCGGACACATACCGTGCGGTCACGTATCGTGCCTGTCGTGTTCTGTGAGAGTCTCGACTTGTGCTATATGTCGCGGTGACATCAAGGGGCGCGTGAGATTGCGACTGCCGTGCTGACTATTTGTTACTGCCGCGCCTGACTATTTATTCATTTGTGTTGTGAGTTGATCGTGTGAATACATATCGACAGTTTTGTTCACTATGGCCTCCCCAGTGTCACAGTATGAGTGTAGCTCGCACGAGACAGAATGTTCGTCTGCCACCGTCGCCGACGATCAACAACGGCGCGCTACTGTCAGTTGGAAAGACAACCACGGCTTTTCTTTAACGATAGATATAATCCCATCGGATGAGGATGAAGACGACGTGGAGTTTGGGTACAGAAGTGACGACGACGACGACGACAATGAGCGGTGGGGCCCGTTGGATTGGGTTCTATCAGACTCAGACACGGATGAGGATGATACTTGCGATGATGGTGACGCCGTTGTGACGATCGATGTTAACACAATGATGTGATTATTTGTGTAAAGTTTGGATAATGTTAGGATATCGTCGAAATATTTACATCTGTTAGCGTACCCACGTTGATTGGTTGTTTGTATTCAATATAAGGTTGTGTACAACCAACTTACAGACAATCAACATTTCGTTCATCACAACGACAATAATGCAGTCCTGCCGAGCGCAAGAAAACCCTATCACGTTGGGAGACTTTTTACCACAAGACGGGTTTCCACCGCCGCAGACGAAGAGGACAAGACGGAAGGGGAAGAGAAATAAGACCACGACTATCACGTCCGACAACGCACCGGCGTCTATAGAGAAAAAGCAATCTCTGTTCGAGGGAGTTGAGAGGGTCGTCAATTCTTGCCGGAGACGCCCAACGTCGTCATTGCTATCATCATCGCCATCGCCGTCGATTCTTTCCCAGATAACAACAAATGATTACGAGCTATTCACCCTGACAATTCCATCTGATGATTGTAATCAGCTCGTTAAGAACTTTGGGACGATCGAAGAAAAAAGACAGTATTTACTATCGTCGATAAGACTGTGTGAAATCAATGCGAGACGACAAGGAGATAACTTGGGTTGTCTCGATGAATTCCGTGAACGGTTTCTCATACTTGAACTCAAAGATGTATTGCGGAAATGTATGAACAGACAACAGCAACAAAAATAAATAAACTTTTATGAAAAATTTATCGACGTGTCTGTCTTTATTATTGGCCATTGTTTGGTTTTTGTCCCTTATTCTTATCTGTAATGACACCTATATTTACACGAGTGAGGGAGGGAAGACGATAAAACTGAGGAGCGAACTCGTTTTTGTCTTAGTCGCCACCATGGCTTCGGGAGAATGCAGAAAGATCGAACCACACATAGACATGGAATGCGCTGTGTGTTACGTGCAGATGACAGCGACATCGCACCCACCCCACGCCCTCAGATGTGGGCACATGCTTGGTTATAGTTGCATCTTCCAAATGCTAGATGCGAACACGAGCGATGATAGTGAATACAATGGAACACATCGACAGACCCCCACGTGCCCATTGTGTAGAAAGGAAATAAAACACGCCCCAATCCCGTTACACCTGGATAATTGTAAAGCAGAGATAGATATCATGCACGACGTCCTTGATGCCCCAAGTTTAGACTACGACACCAAAGAACTAATCGTGAGACAACAAGCTGTCATTAACAGCCTCGAGATTACGAACATCATGCGTGAAAACGCAATAATGCGTCTCGTCAAGGACATTACACGTTTAAGGAATCAAAGAAAGAGCATGTTTAACCCATTCAAGACGATCTGTGGGTATGAAAGCATGACACGTGTAAGCCGCGACTACTGCGACTGTTGCAAGAAATACCACTATGAGACTCTTGTAGAACTAATGGATGGCGATCAACGCGTCACCATTGTATTTGGTGACGATGGATTGGAGAAGTCTCGTACTGTTCGCACTCCCTTGGATAGATTGTCCGCAGGCGACCGTCACCGCGCTGAATGCTCAACCAGGCGCGTCGCTCGCCCCCAGAGTTACAACGCCGAAGGTGCAACCACACTACCCGCGATCGTCACCGCACGAAATATCCATCAAGGCGCGTCGTCGTCTCGAACGCTCCCCAGTTCCACACGAGACACCACCAACATTCCGATAAACGTTCCTTGTCCCTACAAGCGAAAGGACATGCCTCTCGCGAAAGTAGATGAGATTAAGGGTACAACTGAGAAGGTTCGACAAGCCATAGAGGCGATATGGGGTGCGTACGACAACCAATCGCCGAGGTTGACGGTCGAACAAAAACAGGAAGAACTTGAAAAAACAGTGAAAGAAATATTAGAAGAGGAGAGGATCATGCGCACGTCAAAGGCTGGACGGCGCGCGATAATACGCACATCTAAAGTCACGTGGGTGTAACACAACCATGATAATGTTTCCCATCATCGCTCTCGGTCTAGCCATGACAATATTATTCCCGATCAAGTGCCTCAGTTTATCTTGGTCGATGACCTTTTGGACGCTATCGAAACTCCCGCGATTCGTCATCATTCCATTGTTTGCTTTTCTCATTAGAAACGTATTTTCCTCTTTATGGACGTTTTTCTCAGAATTCACGAGGACAAATAACACTTGTGACTGTAGTTGGGGTTTCGGTTTCGTCTAGCCAGGCTTAAATTAACAGAGGAGTGTTACTTTTTATAACTCTTTTGATTGTTGAGAGAGAGTTCAAATAAAGAGACCCCCACCACCACAAAATATCGACCATCATCAACAATTTTATTGGCTGTCGAGCAAGCCATGACTTGTATCGTCAGGCGAAACTGCACATAAATAATATTTATTTCTCCACATTTCTCCACAATTCAGAAGTTTCCATGTACACTAGAAGACTCAGGGATGTGGTGAAGGAAGTTGTCCTATCACATAAATCTACGAACAGACAGGACAGTGTCAAAAAGATCCTCATAAAATTGAAATTGCTTAGCACTGAAATTTCTAATTTAAAAGAAATTGCAGACAAAATTCTTCTCTTCTATACCACCAAATCTTTGGGGTTTTGTATGCCAAAAGACTGTCCCTCCATTGACAAATTGGATCGGATCATGAACACACTCGCTCATCTGAAACAGAGCATTCAATGGAATGATGTTCGAGAGCTTTTGTCATCTTACGCAACAGAAACAACGAAAGAGCAGATCCTGGCATCTCTTTTGGGTCTTCATGAGGAATTTGGAGACTGGTTGTTTGAAATGTTACCAGAATGTCGCAGCCATCAAACAGAGCTGTACCATTTGGAGACCTACATGGAAGACCGAGAGGCTGCATTGATAGCAGAAGAAAAGCTGGTTTTGACCCAAGTTGTTAATGTAGAAAGCCTGACACATGCCTTAGAAATTCTAGGCTTTGAACAGGAAAGAGCACAGTTTATTGCAGGAAATGTGAAAGATGAATTGATTCCTCTGCAGCGCCCATCATACTGGGCTCTGAGGTACATAGAGCACACCATGGTTCACCATCCTCTCATTGGAAATGTTCCTCTGTTCCCTTATCAGAGTGGTACACAGAACCAGTGGTTCACACAGACTGTCAATCGGGTGTCAGAAGATGGAGGTAGAAGGACAAATGTTCCGGTAAATATGTTTAACATAAACAAGGAAAACAATCAGGTGGGTTTTCGCCTTGTCAAGGAATTCCTTGATGCTGAAGGGCAGAGTGAAGATCATGAACTTCTGTATCATGGAACAAGTCAACTCAATGCCAAGGGAATTTTGAAGGAAGGGATAAGTGTTCGTCAAGGTAGACTTTATCAGGACTTTTCACATGGCAAAGGTTTTTACTTTACCTATGGGTTTGAAGATGCTTTGAATTGGGCGGAGAGCCAAGGAGTAAAAGCAGCGGCTGTTCTTGTTTTCAAAATACCCAAGTCACTATTTGAGGAAAATGAAGGGATAAACCTATCCTTTCCAAACATGGAAGAAAAATGGAAGCACATTGTTCAAATGTGTCGCTCTGGGATTGGAAGAAAAATTAGGAAAGAAATAAAAGGTGCATCTTTTGTCAGAGGTCCACAATGCACCAATCCATTTGAATCAATCCAGAGTCAGGTAGATCCATCGGGTTTCGAAAGTGGCAATGACCAAATCTGTCTACTGGATGATGATTTGGCTGAAAAGGTTGGCTGCCTATCTCACGTTAGCGCCGTGATATTTTTGGGATCATTTTGTTGATTGACTTAATGACTCAACGTCATTCTGATGTATTCTCTCTTTATGCAGCTTCTTTTAACATGACATTGATCAATAAAGGAAATACAAAAAAAGTAATCTGACATTCATTATTTATTCACTTACGATATCATTGGTGCAATTCTGGTCGTAATTCTTTCCTGCCTAATGCCACTTATTGCAATATGACTTTACTATGTTACAGGATATAACTAACTATCAATTACAAAAACACTAAACGTTCATTTTCCCATCAAATCAACTACGCACAGAACCAGTACAGGATAGCATTATTAATTATCGTGTCAAGTGACTGTTTATCCAAGCAAGGCGACGGCGCGTTTTATTAATTCCCTTATCATTTTAGGTAGCCAACGCGTCACTTACGAAATAGGTCACCGTTGACAGAATGTTGATAAAAACATCTAATGTTGGTTTTTTGATATATATATCGGGTGTGTCAAAAAAAAGTTCCTGAACTTTGATATATTATGATTGTAGAAGTATGTGTGTGACACGTAAGGTGCAAATTTCAAGAAAATGTGACGGTCCATAATACGCTAAAGCCGAATTTAGTTCACATACCGAAGACAATCGCATATCAAAACACTACGCTTTTCAAATTTCTAGATCGCAACAAAAGTAGTGGCGACCTGAGAGGGAAATTCCGATGAGCCGTACATGGGACGATCATATTTGGCTTCCAACAAAATGTATACTCTGCGACTGCAGACTATCTCAGTCTGAACACCCTCCCGTCGCTCTGAAATGCGGACACATATTCGGTTTGTCTTGCCTCCACCTCATCAACACCGAGTATTTCTCGGAGACTAAGGAGTTGGAGCGCATCGAGACAGTCAGTAAACGCACAGGACCTGAATGTCCGCTGTGTCGGACAGAATTCAAACTAGCAGAGACGACACAGCTGTATGTCTCATCATCAGAGGATACGGTCGCAGCAGAGACCGACGCGCCAACCAAACCGAATGAAGGCGCTGAGTTAGAGAACAATAGACTACAAGCCCGGATCGACGACTTGGAGAGCTCCGTCGCAGCCAAAGAGAGCAGGATCATAAGCCTCTCAGAAGAACTCGAGATCCTGCGGCGCGTTCGGGGACATGTCAATAATCCTTTCGTAGCCGAAAGACCAGCTAATACCAACGCCTCCAGCTCCAGATACTATTGTATTAACTGTGCGGATTATCATGTCCGCACAGTGATTACGATTCGCAGAGATAATCAGGCAACATTGACGATCGTTCTCGATGAAAGAGGAAATATCGTGACTCAGTACACCACTCCGCAACCCAATGCAACTCGCCAATCGACTCCGTCAACCACTCCGCAACCCAATGCAACTCGCCGGTGGACACCACCCATAGCACATGTTATGAGTATGAGATCCGAGGAACAAGAACCAATGATGGCTCGTTATAGCCGTTATCGTTATGATATCAGAAGGAGATCCATGGAGGAGAAAATAGAACGGATGACGGCCAGGTGGAATTCATTAACATCTCCCATAGACACGATTATGAGATCCGTGGAAGAGGAAGAAGAACGAATTATGGTGAATCCCTATAGATCTATGCATCTCCCCCTCATACCACTTCCAACTCGGGATATATTCCGTGATGTAATGGCGGTGATGTCCAGACACAACATACATGCCGACCGTGCTCTCACAACAACGAGATCGCGAGGTGACGAGGATGAGAACGCAGTTCAACCATCCGAGTCTGAGCCCACCGCGGACTAACTATTTATGTGCTATTTCATTTTCGGTCAGACACCGGAACAGGTCGTGCGTCATGGCTGAGAGAGAATTTTCGAGAGCGGAGACTCAGGGCGAGTTGTGTCAGATCGCCGGCTGGTCAGATTGTGAAGCAGACAAAGACATAACTCGACTATTCAAGGAGAGTGATGCCAGCGATGGTGATTTCATTGTTTGGTATTGGATGAAGAAGAGAAGACTCGCTTTGTGTGTGTGGTTCACAGGGCGGATAATTACGTATATAATTCACAGACGACATGGCGTATATTTCATCACAAAAGATCAAGCGGTGAAACAAACAATGACTGAACTAATCAACTTCCACCTCGAAAACGGAGTGCTCAATCGTGGTTGTCAACTGATCGAACTGAAACATCCACTTGTACAATAAGCAATAATAATAAATAAATAAATAAATAAACAACCAATAACACATTTGTTTGTTAGATTATATGATTTATTGTGTGAATTGTCTGTCCTTTGTTATTGTGTGTCGTTTTCAGTCGTCGTCACTGGCATCCAAACCCCTCTTCTGGACGATGGGAAACCACTTGAACGTTGGGTCTTGCTTCCTGAGACGCACGACAACCTGGTCGTCTTCCACCTTCCACTGGCTGAGGTCCGGGTTGACAAGGGAATGAAACTTCTTGATGTCGAAACTGTAGACCGTATGGTTGAGATCCACCTTCGCCTGCAGGGTCTCGGCACTTAGCTGTACGGAGAGCGTGGCATTGTCGGCCAGATGGTCGTCCGCCTGCTGTGGCTTAAGTCCTGGCGTTCTGATGAAGATGCCGAAAAATTCCTCGTCGAATGCGGGGTCTTGTGTATCCCAGAGCACCAGCGGGAATCTATGTTCGGGTTGAGTAGTCTCATTCTCGCTGGTGGTGGTCATCTTCATCTGCTTCGCCGCGACTGGGCAGTCATCGAGGTCGTCTTCTTTTGAAAAAGCGGTGGTAATAGACTCGCGTGTAGTCTTCTTCGGGACCTCTTCTAGAGTCATTCTATAATCACTGTTACCCTCGAGACCAGCGCGGAACGTCATGGTAACTTCCATAGTGAGTAGGAGTATGTTAGTTCTCGACTCGCAGACAGAGGATGAAGGAATGAATGAATTGTTCATCAGCGCGCGTTATTTATGTACAAGATGATGTTAGATTTTATTCTCAATGCGGTGACGAGTTAACGACTCTCCATCCGATTCGTCAATTGAATGTGACGTAATTATTGGGATTTCCACAGTGAGACAACTGAGTGGTAATGTAAGAGAATATTCTCGGTGAGATTATCTCGTCACTAAGACGCGGTTTATTTCTGTCCAATGTTAGCGTCTGTCCGCGTTGAGAATAAATGCTAACTTCGGAATGCAGACTCAAGGACAAACGTAATGTAAACAGGATGCGATGTTAGAAATTTATCTCGGTGAAAATATGTGGTCACTGCGACGAGGCTTATTTGGGTCAAATGTTAGCGTGTGTCTACAGTGAGAAAAAATGCTAACTTCGGAATGTAGATTCAAGGACAAACAGGATGTAAACAAGGTCTGATGTTAGTAATTTTTCTCGGTGAGAATAAATGCTAACTTCGGAATGCAGAATCCAGGTCAAATGTTAGAGAATTTTCTCGGTGAGAATAAATGCTAACTTCGGAATTCGAAATTGGCGGTAATTTATGCATAAGCACGTGTCGATGTTAGGGATTTTTCGCAGCGCGGAGAGACGCTAACATCGACGCCGTAAAGTAGGTCAAATGTTAGCGTCTGTCCGCAAGGAAAAGAAATGCTAACTTCGGAATTCGAAATTGGCGGTAATTTATGCGTAAACACGTGGCGATGTTAGTGAATCTCAGCGGTGAACCCAGCCGCTAACATTGCTGGATAGCGATTGGTCGAGTGGGGCGTCTGGAAAAACCCGGCGGTAATTTATGCGTAAACACGTGGCGATGTTAGTGAATCTTCGCGGTGAACCCAGCCGCTAACATTGCTGGATAGCGATTGGTCAAGTGGTAGCGTCTCTCCTCGGTGGGAAAAACCCGGGTCTAATTTATGCGTGAAGTTAGCGTCTGTGCGCGTCGCGAAAAAATGCTAACATCGCTCGCCTGCGATTGGTCGACGCGCCGCGAACGGTGACGTCACTGGTCTCGCGGCGCAGGTGATTGGCTGGCGGTCACGTGATCTACCTGCGGCGTGGGTATATAAGCCGGTGGCGCGAACCCGCCAGTCATTCTACCTGCGGTCGAGCTCGGCGAGCAGACGTGCCGCCGGTCCGTCTCGCCACTCACTCTCCTTCTCAGTTAAAATAATTTTTGCCGCCGATAACTATTTGTGTACCGGCAAATTTCTCGTCTCTACCAAGCAAGCCCAGACGGTTGTCAGTCAGTTCAGTCGTCATGACGAGTTCGCTGTCAACGCCGACCCGAGCTCTGTCGAGTCACCTGAAGCCAGTCCGCTCGCCTATCATCGTCTTCACTTCGACCGCCAGACTTCCCGCTCGACATCGCCGTCAGCATGAACCAGGATGACGCTCGTGATTTGACACCCGATCGACCACTCGAATCCAATCGATGATCATTCCAGTTCGTCAGACGCTCTCCACCGCCGGATCAGACTGTCATTCTACCCGCCAGATGACCTCCGGCGCCTCCAGCTGCTGATTTGATAACAGTCAGAAGCTCTTCATCGCCAAACCAGATTGTCATTCTATCGTCAGATGAACTCCGGTGTCTCCAGCTGCAGATTTGACTACAGTCAGATGCTCTCCATTGCCTGTACAGACTGTAAAGTTACCTGTCAGATGACCTCCAGTGCCTCCAGCTGATGATTTGCCGACCGTCGGGAGACATCCAATAGAACGATATTGTTGTTCAGTTACGCGGGAGCTTCTGCCCGATTTTTCTGCCATCAGAATGCTCTCCAATGTCTCCAGCAGTTGTCATTCTACCTGTCAGATGACCTCCGGTGCCTCCAGCTGCTGATTTGCCGACCCTCGGAGAGACGCAATAGAACGATATTGTTGTTCACTCCCGCGGGAGCTTCTGCCCGATTTTTCAACTGTCAGATGCTCTCCAATGTCTCCAGCAGTTGTCATTCTACCTGTCAGATGCTCTCCACCGCCAAACCAGCTGTCATTTTACCTGTCAGATGCTCTCCGATGTCTCCAGCTGTTGATTTGCCGACCCTCAGAGAGACGTAATAGAACGATATTGTTGTTCATGCCCGCGGGAGCTTCTGCCCGATTTTTCTGCCATCAGAATGCTCTCCAGTGTCTCCAGCTGTTGTCATCCTACCTGTCAGATGACCTCCGATGTCTCCAGCTGTTGATTTGACGACCCTCGGAAACATCCAATAGAACGATATTGTTGTTCATTCCCGCGGGAGCTTCTGCCCGATTTTTCTACCATCAGAATGCTCTCCACTGCCAAACCAGACTGTAAATCTACCCGTCAGATGCTCTCCAGTGCCTCCAGCTGTTGATTTGCCGACCGTCGGAGACATCCAATAGACCGATATTGTTGTTCAGTCCCGCGGGAGCTTCTGCCCGATTTTTCTGCCATCAGAATGCTCTCCAATGGCTCCAGCTGTTGTCATTCTACCTGTCAGATGCTCTCCAATGCCTACAGATGCTGATTTGACGACCGTCGGAGACATCCAATAGAACGATATTGTTGTTCATTCCCGCGGGAGCTTCTGCCCGATTTTTCCCCGTTAATAAACTCAAAGTCTGGCCCGATTGACAATACTTCAAAGCACTTGAGTCATGGCGCGGCTTGGCTCAAAATACACACAATACAATACAATACAATATACAATAAGAAAAAAGAAAGACGTGGCGTTTCGTTTCGTTTTTTATTGATTGTTTGTGATGTTCGGTGTACAGAGCCGGTGTACATAATATATTAGTAATGTTAATAGTAAAATATTGTACATCGGCTCAATAATTTTCTGGGTCACCGTGACCTAGTCTTACTGATCTTTTCAATATGACGAGCCGGTGTACAGAGCCGGTGTACAGAGCCGGTGTACAATATATATTTTATATAGACGTTAAAGTACGCATGGAACAATTTTTTAGTAATGTTAAATAGTAAAATATTGTACACCGGCTCTGTACACCGGCTCTGTACACCGGCTCTGTACACCGGCTCACAAATATTCTGGGTCACCGTGACCTGCCCACTGATGATGACGTCATCCCCACGAGGGTTATAATTATATATAGACTGAGAGTATGATATTGAGATTGACGATGATCGTGTCATTACATACTCCCCTCTATAGACTGACATCGATGAAATTTGACACCCGGTCCTGGTTGGTCGTCGACGGTCATATTTCATACATCTAGAGCGATGGACGGTCACTGAGTACCAATTTCAAACATCCAACGACCGACCAATGATTCTAGGTGTAGGAAATTTGACACTCAAAGGCGGTGGAGGTCGGGGTCATCCGGTTCAAATTTTCTAGGTCACGGTGACCTGGTCCCTAGGTAAACACGTTTTTTCTATTTGTCTCAAGTGTTTACCTAGGGGCCAATCCCTCGGGTGGTCGCTGAGTGTCGGATTTTGGGCATCCAACGACCCTCCGACACCCCGCGGTGATGTAAGTTATATCCAAAGAGGCATAGATATCATGTTATTTTAGTTGAACTGGGAAGGATTTTTTTGGTCTGGATGACGTCAAAAAAAACCAGTTGTTTAGTTTAAAAATTCGTCCTTGACGTGATTCACCGACTCGTGGTTTCAAGACGCGGCTTGATGTGGAAGACGCGGCTTGATTTTTGAAGACGCGGTTTGATTTTTTCTGCCAACAGCGTCAAGTTTTAGTCCAGAGGGCGTCTCCAATTACATTTCAAAGCAAGCCGAGGCTTGAATACCGAGTAAACAAAGCCACCTGTGCACAGCGTGCGTGCGTGCTAAACCTGAAGGCCCCTTTACACGTACAGTTCGCTCATTGACAAACCGTACGGTATCTAAAGAATTGAAGGAATCCCGTCATATC
>JAUEKY010111030.1:0-26974 GCA_031833965.1 Scyllaea pelagica
TGTTGCTATTGGTTGGGGACCTCTTGTAAAGCGCTTTGAGCACATTTAGTGGATATTGCGCTATATAAATGCTCTATTTTTTTTTTTTCTCTAATTTGTGTTTTAAAGTTTCTGGCTTTCTTTCTTCACTTGGATTTTGCTAATTCAGGGGTTCATCTTGTATTTTGTTCATTTGTCCTCGGGAAAATTGTTCAGTGATAAACCTATATTTATTTTACATTTAACACATCTCTTAGGTGCCAATAGAACCATCAAAAATACCTCCATCCTCCACCGCCACCCTATTGTAGTCATGTGTTGCCTGTTGTCTTTCATGCAGGCTGTTAAATACAGTGAAACACGTTTGAACCGAAATTGAAGGGACCTGGGTTTTTAGTTCTGTTTAAACATATTTCGACTCAGAAATAGTTCAGAAAGTCACAGGGAGGCTGCTTGTTATTATAACCATGAACATATCCATCCCCCCCCCCCACCCTTAAATTGTACCGTGTCAGACTTTCGATGGAAAAGGCAGGATGGCTGTGTTTGGGAGGAGGATGCAAAACAAAAGGGGATAAGGTTGCAAGAGGATTGCCGACAAATCAATTAGGCGTCTACCCTCTCCTATAACTTGTGCTGCTCCTTCCCCTCCCCGACCCACCTTCTATTGTAAGCGTAAGCAATAGGCAAACTGCTTGACGAACAATCTAGATATCCAAAAACAGAATCAGTACACCCGCAAACGATACAATACATGGACACTTAAGGAAGTTGTTATGACATCACAGGAAGAGACTTGAGTGCGTGCATGTTTACCTGTAGTGGCACATGACAGTGTAATTGTGTGTGTGTGTGTGTGTATGTGTAGGGGATATCGGAACATGCCATTACTAAGGACGGTCATTGACCGGGTAGAGAATAAGCCTCGTGTTGCTGGATATTGTCTTCTGTAGCCGCTAAATTACCCAATTAAAGTAGGGAATTGCGGTTTTTCTTTTCGGTTTTTCTGTTGTTCGAAATATTTCTATTTAGGCAGAGAGTTTCTTAATACAGAGTTATTAAGCAGCCCGGTTTAGCCGTTTTTGGTTTAAACGTGTTTCTCTGTACACCATGGTACACTAAAATCAAAAATACTTTTGACCTGCTATTAAAGTTTTCCAAGGATGCAACCTATAAGTCAAGATGAATAGAAGCATATGAGTGAACTGGCTTAGTGAAATTTGGTACAGTGAATTGATCACGAATCCGATGTCTTATGAATGTGTCAAATCACAATGTGATAGAGCTGCAAAATCAGAGCAAGGAAACCAATCAGAGCACAGATTGACACACACATTCTGTACCCTTCTCCCACCGCCAAATTAAAGATCCGGTTCTCTTTCTAGATACTGGACTGTTAGTGTGAGTTGGGGGGGTGGGGCACTGCAAAGTGTGTATGGCATGAATGCGATGATAAGGCAGAGGCAATTAATGGAGTGGCATTGAGAATGGAAAAATAGGGAAGGGGCGGGAGGAGGTGGGGGGGGGGGGGGAGTGAACTGGGCATGTTTGGACTCGGGTCATCTTTGAGCCGTAAGTAAACATGTCACACCCATTTCTCAGTGGTAGGATGCAAAGCTGGGTGTCTTGACCCGACAATGCACCTCTTAATCTGTTTTCAACTTTCAGTTATATTAGCGGTGTAGTGGGAAGGGAGAAGGGGGAGAGAGAAAGAGCAATGACAACTGTACTGACTCATTGCTGCTGGCTGCCCTGTTGTGTAAACAACTGGTTTTAGTCTTAGATTACATTTTGGGTACAAGTACAATGAAAAGGATGGTGTTTGGCAATTATTCACATGTCGACACTGACCATTGTAGGTTTTGTGTGGCTTTGTGGTCTAGTGGTAGACTAGGGCTTGTGGTTGGGGTTGTCGGTTCGATACGTCTTTGACGGTACAACGTTGAGTCCTTAGAAAAGGCTCTTTACTCACAATTTCCCACTCCACTCAGATGTAAATGAGAACCTGGCCATTTACAGTATTGCTTATGTTTGAAAAAAATTTACTTGCGCCTAGCAGGCAACATGTCTTGTTTTATGTTTCCTGTTGCTGTTGGCTTGAGACCTCTTGTCAAGTGCCTTGAGCATGATTAGTAGATATTGCGCTATATAAAAGCTCACAGGGTTTGTTTGGTTTTTTTTTCAATGTGAGAGTGAGAAAGAAATGCCACGCCGGGTTTATCCGAAAAAGTTTGGTGTTTGGGAACAAGAAATCATTTTGGATTACGGGTTATTTTGGGATTAACTCATAAAGAAATTTCAGATAAAACCCAAGTAAATTGTTAAGAAAAAAAACGGGGAATTGTTTACATTTGGATTAATGTTATTTTCAGATTAAAAATAAGCATATCTTTTTTATAAAAACTGTACTAGGGTGTATTAGGAAAATATCAGTTAATCGTGACTATGGGTCAAAGTTTGCTAGCACTAGCATATACGCCGGCCCTGCCAGTGGATCAGAATTTGAAATGTGTTTTTGCCGGTGGGTTGTTCTATTTGCCAGTTTAGCACACCCCGCCAGAACTAAAATCCTACTTTTGCCAGAGTACAAAACTTGTTTTAAACAGAGGTACCGGTAATGATAGTAATTGTTTTAATCACTTCTTGTTGTTTCAGGCATTAGAACCTTCTGCGATAATCAACTTTACCAAATCGCTATAAGCTCGGTTTTAACAGCAAGTCTGATTTTTCCTACAAAGTATGTTACTGTTACTGTTAGCATTTGTTATGTTTTTTTAGTTGCATTCCTTTGTTAAATTGGCTTTTGCTTTGCCGGAAATTATCACCTTTTAGGTTTGACCCATGATCATTTCTACTAAAAACTAGACGATACTCAAATGACAATTTTACAATCTTAATTGCCCACTGCAAAGAGGTTCCTGAATATTTATAAAATGGATAGGAACATGAATCTTGTTTCTCTCAATCTTGTAATATTACTTCCAGTTATTTATTCTAGTGGAATCAATGTACAGTGGTGCAACATGTTTAACGATAACGGAAATAGCAACCCTTGTTTTTGTTTCTTATTATCTCTTTATTGGTTTAACGATACCATGCAATTGAGAACCCTGGAAAAACGAGAACTCTCCATGAAAAATCTTGTATCATGTGTGTGTAACAACAACGAAAACTCAAAAATAACCAATACAAATCAAACAGCTATAGTATAATGATCTAATTGTTTCCCCTTGTTGGAATCTGGAATGACGAGAGCTCAGTTATAACGACAATTATTACTTGGAAGGGCGGTTCTCATTAAACCAAGTTCCACTGTACACACCATTCATAAACCCTTTTCATACCGCTAATTTTTCAACATATTTTTTCCTCTGTACCACAGGTTATTTTGTTTTTTTTTGAATTTTGCCCAAATTAGTGTGGTTTTTGGAAAAAATCATTGCAAGAAAACTAACGGTGCAAATTTCATTAGATTTTCAACATGTGACAATGGGTCAATAACACACATTCTTGTACAATTTCATGCATGACCTAGGTCATATGACTTGGCGGCCATTTTGAAAATGAATGAGTAATGATGTAAAAAGTAAAAAAACCTACCAATATTAGGTAATTGGCTATTAATGGTTTTTCTATCACCATATATCCTCCTTCAAACTCCCTTGACCTCACTCTTTTTTTCTGTAGTGTTGTTAGTGTAAACAAATACGAGAAATTAGTCAGCTCGTTTTGTGTCATGCTATGAGTAGCAAACCATGTCACTGGTATGCCAAATAACAGGGGCATTGTACTTTTTAAATTTCAAATTTTTTGTCTTCAAAACATTAGGGAATTTTTTTCGGGTTTCCATAGGCATATTCCACCAATACCTTTTGATAGAAGCTTCCTGAAGAGCAGACAGAGGGATTATTGTAAAAGCTATTGGTTAATGTCACATGACTTTTTCGTGTGTACATTTGTCATCTGTCATCAAAATGCATTGTGAATTTCATTCTATCTTTGTTTGTAAACAATTTTTAAAAATTATGTAGAACATTCAATTTTTACTGTACATACATACTTTAATGCTCTTTGTAATGGGATAACCTTGCTAGCTTCCAAGACTTAAGGCATTGAATATTACTGCTTGGTCCTGTGGGTGAGCAATCCACCCTGACCCTTGATTGGAAGTTTCATTTACAGTTGGCCTCAAATTACTGCGAAAGATTTCAGCTCTTTCTTTATCTATCTTTGAACCTGTTATGATACCTAGCAGTATAAGTGAACAAACTTTTGCCACTGATCTCTTTCTAGAGTCTTCTTTATTAACAAATTAGAATGGCCTTATCTTGAGATCCATAGGTGGAGAGCACCAGCCTGGTGATCCAAAATGACCCAGGTCAGGAGGACATTTAGACCTATCCTCACTAATCCCTTCGTAAGGGGGATAGTTTGGCCATGCACCCTGGCAACTTCTTCAAAATATCATCTACACTTTATGCTTAATCTTATTTAATTTTTCCTACTCCGCTCAGGTGTAAATGAGTATCTGCCTATTAACAATGTAGTCCTTGCCGTATTATATATATGTATATATATTTATATATATATATGCCCTTAGACGTAACAGACTGCATATCTTGTCTTACTTATTTACTGTTCCTGTTACTGTTAGCACGGGGCCTCATTGTGAAGGGTTATGAACACATTTAGTGGATTTTGCCCTCAATATTATACCTTTTTTTATTTCAGGCAAATTCTTTACAGTAGAGATAAGTGTGCAAAATGGCAATGAAACGAATCACTCGAGAACTGTCAGACTTCAACCGAGACCCGCCTTCCAACTGCTCGGCAGGCCCTGCTGGGGAGGATATATTCCATTGGCAAGCCACAATCATGGGTCCAGAAGACAGCCCTTATGCTGGCGGTGTGTTCACTCTCAGCATTCACTTCCCAACAGATTATCCTTTCAAACCTCCAAAGCTAGCGTTCTGTACAAAAATCTATCATCCCAACATTAATAGTAATGGTAGTATTTGTTTGGACATTTTACGAAGCCAATGGTCTCCTGCGTTAACCATCTCTAAGGTCCTTCTTTCCATCTGCTCATTGCTTACTGACCCCAATCCTGATGATCCGCTGGTGCCAGAGATTGCCAGACAGTACAAGACAGACTTGAATCTATACAATTCAACTGCCAGAGACTGGACACAGCGATTTGCCATGTGATTTCAGCTCACTCTGTCCTGCTTTAAGAAGTGAACATGTCGTTTGACCCATGTATGTGTTTAAAACAGGTTACAAGAGAAGATTGTCTTTATCATGTGCACATTTTTAATAGTTTTCTAAATTCATGAATAAATTATTATTGAATGATGTTGGTTTCAGTAATTGTTGCTATGTATAGTCATGAAAATATTTGATGATAGTTGTGCATTTTTCTGAAAAGATTTTTATCATTTAAATTGAATTTTGTGGTTTGTATAAAGCACCTGGTAAATGATCCTATGAACAGAAGTCATAAAAGTACTGTTGAGAGATTGTGTGATTCCTCTTTTCCTTTTTGTTTTGCTTCTCAATGATTTGTTATCCAGTGACTTTGATGATGAATTATGCATAGAAACTAATTGATGTGTATATTAAAGTGAAGTAAATGGTAGGGCTCATCATCAATATGCCAATAAATGAAGAAGAAATGGCAAGACTTGTTTCAGACGCGTGAAGAGTTCCATGATAACATTTACACGGGCATCTTTTTATTGACACTTTTTTTTTTCTTTTCTTGATATTAATTAATTTCATAATGCCTAGACTAGCACTAACAGTGAGCAAGGAAAATCCTGATGGCTTGCTCTGTCACTGCATGTATGTACTGGTTTGAGAGCAAGGGATTTTTAGTTGTCAAAGTAGCCAGTGTATTTGTTGGTTGGTAAAGAAAGCACAAGTAAATTGGCTTAATAAGGTAACTTATGCTACTTCTATTTTAACTTTCTACTTTAGGAGCAAATGGATTAAAGTTAAAACCAAATTAGATGGCAAAATTATTGGCAATACTCTATGATCAATGAAAATTGATTTACATTGACCAATGTATTGTTGTGTCATCGAAGTTGAAGTCCAAAAATAATGACACATGTAAACTGAATTAAGAAATCAAAACTTCTTGCCCACTAGATTTAAGCTACTGGAGATCTATGTTTTCATTTTAAGAATTTCAACACTGCTTCTCTGAGTTTGAGTTAAATGAATACTAATTTTTGCAAGATGAATTAGAGTCTTGCAAGTAGTGACTCTTGATTTTGTTTTTCTTAAAACTTTTAGACTTGTGATGTCAAATTTGACTTCTGTACTCTCAAAACATTAAATCAGTATGTCCGCATAAAAGTTATTAAGTGGAAAAAGTGCGCTGGCAAATAAACATCATAAATAACCTGCTAGGTGATATTGGAATGTCATATTATATTTATTGATATTGATATGCTGGTGACCCAAAATACAGACATCATAAAGTTAAGGAGAAATACTTTATCTTTTTGGGGGTTTTTTAGAAACTTGTCTCAGAGTTTTCATGCCTTTTACATCATAGCAGCTCACTATTTTTTGTTCTTTATTTAGAGCAATGATGTCCCACTACTTTTTAAGCTAATTTTTAACTGGATCTTTGCCATCATTATCACTCACTTTGATAGCAGATTTTTTTTTTCAATTCTTTTATATTTTAGAAGTGGAGGTTATTCCTTATAAAGTTCCATTTTCATTCCATTATGTTTACCTCAGATTACTTCATAGACCACTATATAACATGAGGATCTTTGAATACAAATATTTGGACCATATCTCTCTTAGAAAGATACATGATACTTAAGTGACCTAACTCATATTTATGACTTACATTTTTACGTGGATGTCTAAAACTAGGTGCAAGGGTATATTCACATATATTTTTAATGCAAAATATGACTGGATGGAATTTACCATACTTTTCACCCAAAGAAGTATAGAAAGATTCTCTGCTTTTTATGAGTTGATTAGTTCTATAGGGTCAAACCAATGGAGCTCAAATCGTTTTAAATGCTGTGGATTTCTTTTTTTTCACATACTTTGTTACGTTTCATTTGGAGGATTATAGAGCGCAACTCAAAATAACCTAAAGAATTCAAATTTTACCCAGTTTTGATTAAAGAAAAGAATAATTAAAAGTGTTTCATTTAGTAATATTCTCTTTTACTTTTTGCAATATCGATTTGACATTTACATTCTCCTTATCAGCATTATATTCCCATATATAAGTTTGATGTGGACATTGACCGCTGGTTATACAGTTGGTGTTAGAAATAAGGAGATCATTGGAGCACATAACTACCAGGGGTTGAAATGATAGGGGACTAGAATTTTATTCTTTATCATTGAGATCCAACCACTATGATGTGGTTTAAAAGGAAAATTTATAACTAATTGGTTTTTAATAGGTTTGCTGTTTTATGATCCAATCGCTTTTTCACATAACAGGTTTAGTGTTGGAAAATTCTTGACATGCTTGAAGCCAATTCTGAATAATTTTATATATTTGTTAAAGCCATGTTTCTGAGCAAGTTTTGGATTTCTTTTTATTTTCAGGCCCCTTCCAGTTTTTTGGTTTTGTTTTTTTTTTTTGTTTTTAAATAATTTATTCTTGTTTGATTTGTACTGTTTTGCATTTAACTCTTTTCAGTTGTCTTATCCAAAGCTTTTTTACCCGAAGACCATTGAGTCTTATACTCCCTAGGAAAACATTTGCCTTCCTTTAGTCGCAATTTTTTGGCATAGGATTTATCTTTCTAAATCACCAAGTTTTTTAGATTCATATGTTCATTATTGACTTCTTCAGTCACTGACAATAGAGTTTGGTCTTAACCAGTCAAGTTTTGTTTGCTGTTTTGTCGTTTGTCTGTCAATAACTGTCAATATATGTGAAGTATTATTTTGATATGCCAAATGAATTATGGTTGAAGTGACATTAAGCTTGGTACTTAGCACAAGACAAACCTTGTTCAAGATGGTTTGCTTTTGTTTTGTTTTTTTTTTTAGCTTGAATTTTAACCCATTAATATTCTAGTCCTTTGACCCCTTCTAAAAGTCATAGGGTTATTTTTCCTCTGTGTAACAGTGTATCACTTTTCAAGTCAGAGATATTCAATTGAAAATCAAGCTAGGTACCCTTTTCCATTCTAAGCAAAGACAATTACATCGCATTCCAAGTGTAAGAAGAGGTGTTAGTGTTAGGAGCTGCTGTGTCATTGTTAGAAATTTTAAAAGCAAAAGGTTGAAGGTTCATTCTTCTTATCTAGCGAAGTGAACAGCCACTTGTCATCTATGTAAACAGACACTGATGCTGATATTTTAGAATTCTTTGCTACTTATTCTTCTACGTCCAGGGGGAGGACAGAGGGGTTACATAACTAAAATATATGAAATTATAGTGAAAAGCCAAAGATGAATACTTCTCAGTGGATGATGTATCAGTTTTTGTAGAGAAAAAAAAATCTGCTCTCGCCTCCCACTCCTTTTTTTCATTTAAAGTCTATGAGAATTAGGTGTTTTTATTTTATTTCATTTATGATATCACATATTTTGAGATTTTTTGTTTGTGTGCGTGTGTTTAATTTTTTTCTCCTTTTTTTACCATTGAAATTGATACCATAAGGCTTGTGCATTGGAAAATAAATGTAATCATTGAAACACAAGCATTATTAAAACCATTGGTGGTTTTCTTCAATTTCTGTGTTTTTGATATCATATTTATGTTCACAATCAGTCTCAGCTACATTAAAGTTTGTTTGACCTCCCTCGATGTACACCTCAATGTTTAATTTCTTTGAGTCATTCAAGAGTAGGCACAGTGGGCTATCCTCCTGCTTGTCGTAATATCTTGGCTCAGAGTTTTCCTCAACTTTTGTTTGATATCAGATTGAATTTATACTTTTTGACACATTCTGGTGTCAAACATTTTTTGGGTCCCACAGAGGGGAATTGATAACGAAACAAAAACAAAATATGCCATATGTTGATAATATTATCCTGACTGAAGTGCAGGCTAAGTGATTATAGTAAGAAGAATTCTGCCTAGTGATCCAATTATGAACAGAAAACAAGCAACAGGACCACGGCTTTTAAGTTAAAGGAATGATATAATAACAGCATAATGTACATGTATGTGAGGCATGTAGACAAAAACTTTGGGACTACAGTTTATCTTGAGATTTTTTAATCATGAAAGGTTCAAATGGTTTAAAACTGATAAAGTGTGATGTTATTTGACTCCAATTCCTTGTCTATGGATGGTCTTTGTTACAACATTTTCATTTTTATCTGAAACCCAAAATAAGAGTTAGAATTTGAATGATGGAAATTCCAGTATGTGAGGGACTGAAAAAGAGCTGACAGATTCCAGAAACACAACTGCTAGCTGCTTAATTTGTTGATAGTTTATCATTTCAAGCTCTGCTGTTACCGGCTTTGTTGGCGCAAGTGGTTGAGCATCCGCCTCGTAACCGGTAGATGTGGGGTTCAATCCCACACTTTGACATACCTAAGTCGTAAAAATTGTTTTTTTAGCAGCTGCCCACCTGGCATTTGGAAATATGGGAACAGTACTAAGACTAGTTGGCCAGTGTTAGTATAATGTGACTGAGTCCTCTGTTTTTCTCTGTGTGGCAGCACGTTAATATGTCCAGAGCGCTCTGCTGACGATGTAACATATATAGTGTTGGAGCAAGCATTATACCATCACGTGAAAACGTTTGGGTTTTTTTCCAACTCTTTGTTTACTTTACTTAAATACTACTTTTAGCAGTACTCTTTAATCTAATGGAAAGACGTAATGGTATGTAGTGATAATACAGTTTAGACTATCTATAGTGACGTTCAATTTAAGTGAAATCCTACATTTCACTATTGGTGCCCAGGTCCCAATCTTTTGTTAATATGTCATGGGTAATATTTGAAAAATCCCTCACTGCAGACCAGTTTTGTTGGCACATTTGGTAGAGCGTCCGCCTCCTAATTGGTAGATGGCGGGTTCAATTCCCAGGCCACAACATAACTCAGTCGTAAACGTCGGTTTTTTAGCAGCTGGCAGCCTGGCGCTCCGCATTATGGGAACAGTGCTAAGACTGGTTGGCCCGGTGTCAGTATTATGTGAAAGGGTGAGACATTCGGATGAGTTCTCCGTTTATCTCTGTGTGGCAGCACGTTAACATGTCCAGAGTGCTCCGCTTTTCTAGCTGCATCAGTTTTTAGAATATTATCAGTGTAATTCTTTCAATACAAGGATGAGATTTTATCCAAGATGATAGTTTTGTAAGTTAATAGCAGTCAGAGGTAAAATAAAAGGAAATATTGTAAATATTGATATTTCCTGTGATAATCTCACAGCTTTTAATAAAGTAAGCATAGTAATAATTGTGATATCATAAAAAAATAGTACAGTAATTCTATTGCAAGATGCATCACCAGAAATGATGGATAAGAAAACAAAACATGATATAAATGAAATTTTCAGTTTGGATAAAACATAATGACATCATTTCGGTTCACTATTTGCTTATAATAAGTGTTTAAGGAACAGGCATTTAAAAAGTACAGTAGTATCAGACATGCATAGAATTCAAAGAAAGACATGTCAAATTGTGCATACTAATACTAGCTGATAACCCCATAAAGTCAGAACTCACTGGTGAGAAAGCAAAGATTGCTTTGTGTTTAGTTTTGAAGTATTCATGTCTTGAAAAACAAAGGAACACCTTTAATCAGAAAGGAAGTATGTTGCTCACATTAATCATTTTGATATTTTAAGAAATGTATGAACAATGCAGCTTTTAATTTAAAAAACAACTTGTTTTGTTTTGTTTTTTGAAAAAATATCATAGGCACTCCAATCTCCATAATAAAACAAATCATAACATTATGCCAATTCTCACTGTTGCAGGTGGTGCAGAAATGTTTGGCAAGGGTGGCTTCATTTTAGCCCACTGCCAATTAATAAGAATAAGAGATGTTTTGTCATTAGCAATATCCAAGCACCTGTTCTTGAAAACAGATGAGAACAGTGATGTCTTTGCTAAGTTTAAGTCCCATAAGTTAGCAGTTGGAGATGAATTATGATCAGGGTCAAGTGTTCTGCCAAGGAATGCAGCAAGAGGAAGAACAAAGGATTTTGTGGTGGAGTTTAGCAGCCAGCAAAGATGTCTCACCCAGCTGGAAGTTGAATACATGGACTGTAACTATTTCACTGAAACCTTGTTACACTGCCAATCTGCCAATCATGGGACAGTAATCTGGCGTTATAAAGAGAATGGCGGTATAGCAAAAGCTGTTCCTCACATCTTTTTATATTATAGTAACCAAATCGTACCTGGGCAGAAAGCAGGTTGTATGTGGAATGGCAGTACAACTCGGAAAGGGGGGGGGGGGGGGGGATTAAAACCTATTACAAGGTCTCAGTGTATATGAAAATAAATTGCACAGATAAGAATATTGTGATGAGGTAAAAACAAACAGCAAAAATGTAACCATAATGAATACTGTATCAGCAAACTGTTATAAAAAAATGATATACAGGTTATTCTTTAAAAAAAAACATCTTAAAACTGTTTTCAACTTATCTAAGACTTATAAGCCAATATAGGGTACTGCTGTTCAGATGTGCGTAGACAACTGTTTGGTAACATGAGTTGAACGGATATCAAGATCAGAGGCAATGTTGTATTGCAGCATTGTGCAAAAGCAATACAACATGACAGCAACAAAGGAACTATACATTTTATGTGGAAAAGTATAACATTAAAAGCCAGCACTACTGTAGTGCATCAAGTCAAGTTAGGTGGGAATTATAAAACATACATTTTTGATCTTTGGTTTGTTTCCTCTGTCATTATAAGGGTCTTGTGTTGAGAAAAGCTTTATCTTACAAATGATACTAGTGGATACATGGATATAATTCTCATAACTGGATGACAGCAATTGGAAAGAGAAAAGACATTCACTGGAATGTGATACCCAAGTTGATCACCACAGCAACTTCTTTATTCCATCTATAAGTAGCTTTACTTCCTTCTGTGATTCTGTGATGGAATACAATTACATTGCTCTTGATAAGCAAAAACCCCTGACTACATTGATAATAAGCTTCTCATTGCCACTGTATAAACTTATTCATGTTTTTCTTATTACTCGTTTATTTCTATTCCACAGAGGAAATAAACAAAAAAAATATCAACTTTATTTTTTGCTGTACATTTGATAACTAATTTTTCAATTGTCAATCCTGCAACATATTCCCAACATCATAATCTAAATTTTCTCCAAGAAAAACTGCATCATTGAAATGATGTTGACATTAACAATTCACAGCTTCCAATACTACTCTTATAGTAAATATCATAATCATATGCTTATAAAACTTACTAACAGAAGCCATTTTGTCCCGAAAAGAAGAGAAAATATTGTTTTTCTATCTTTGAAAGCAATTTCAATTTCTATGGCACATAAGTTAACGCGATATGGACTAAAATTTCCCTACAAGAATAAAGAAAGAAACCAAGAAACCTACAGCAATTGAAGGCTCTTTTAAAATATCCAAACATCATGAAGCCAGACGCAAAAAGTGTAGTGTCATGACTATACTCTCATACCTGATACATATAAGCAAACAGTAGAAAAGTGTTTAAAAGGCCACATACAATCCTAAAAACTAGAATATTCACTTTGCCAGCTTTATTGGCAAATTTCAGGTAGGTCTATGACAACTGCAGTTGAGTGAGGCTGCCAGAGTACTGGAGAGATTGGACAGCCTGGGCTATAATCATTAATTAACTTGACAATTTGCTGCATCTTTATTGACACCTTTAGTGATATTCAATCCCAATTGTGCCCAAAAATGTGACTCGTAATAGGAATCAATAGAAACAGACAGAAGAGCTCAAAGTTGACACGTATGATTACAGAGTTTGATCAACAATCCAGCCAAAAAAAAAATTAGACATAATATCTGCATGATCAAACAAGGAAGACAGATATCTATTCAGACAGGAATCCCTTCTACTTTGTGTACTCATCCTCTAAATATTTTCATTTCTAGAATAGTCTCATCTATGCAAATGATCTATTTCAAAATTCTCCTGCCATGCTTGAAAACAAAATGAATTTTAAGGCACCAATAATGAATGGACTTGAGTTCCACCTTAATTTCAACTCTCTTCTATTACTAATACTAATAGCTACAAAGAATGTAAGCATATTTGATTTTCAATTCCGCATAAATTTCAGTTTTCAGAAAAGCTTCTATGGTGGTTTCTGATCAAATTTTTAAAAAGTCTGGTTGATATGTATAAAGACTACATTGCATTGAGATTGAAATAGTGGCAAAATCTAAGACGTGGGTTGTGCCATTAGCTGCCTCAATGTATTCATTGTATCAGGTGGCAAAGACATACTGTCACCACAGTGCAAGAGGCTGCAATGTGGTAAAATGTAATTTTACATATATTTTTACAGAAGACCAGAAAAATCATTATGCTGTTGCATCAGGAAAAACATATGAATATGCAGGGCAGAGTTTATTGTTTACTATAATGGTCTCTTCACTTGGTAATTTGCTTGATTTTCTTTTATAAATATCATTTAAAAATACAAAACAATTTTCATAAAATAGGCATTCGCTGGCCATCTGAACCAAGGCCATAATTTGTAATAGACATACATATCACAAATTTGTTTTGAAAGAAGAAAAAATTTGTAAATGTAATCAGAAACGATAGAAGGTGTGATAAAAAAATAATTAACAAATAAGACCCTCAGCCATTCTTTCAATCTTCTTCTTTTTCAAGTTCAAAATACTCAGATTCAGTTCCTCTATCTTCCTTTTTTGTCCTCTTTGCAGGTACGGGTCCCAGTGGCTTGTCAACATCTGGTTTTTCAGGTTCAACAGGTGCATACTCTTCTGGAATGCTTGTATCATTATCATCTTCTCTGCTATTGTCAAGAGTATCATATCCTCCCTGTGCCACATCCTTGGGTGTTGAAATTGGCTCAAAATAAGGATCTTGATCTGGCTCCATCATTCTGGCTTCTTCATACAGCTGATCTGTCTCAGTGTACTTGGGTGGGGCATCCAGCTCATAGCCAGGATTGTTGACCAGTCTCTCTAGCGGTGTAGGTGCTTTTGATCTGAAAACAAGATTGAATTATATGCTCATGTTACAATTATTTGTTGTTGTTATTATTATTATAATCATTATCACTATTACTATTATCTATATCATTTTTATTATTATTGTTATCAGTACTACGATTATCATCATTATCATTTATCATTACTACTATTATTATTACCGATATCACTATTACTATTATCAGAATTATTATTATCATCCTTATCATAATCTTTATCATCATTAACTTTATCATCACTATCATTATTGCACGCTTCTGTCAATTGCACACTTCGGTCAAGTGCACGCTCACGCCCAGTGATGGAATTTTTACTATACAAATCACTCGCATAAGCGCACGCTACTTCACCTATGTGCACACCCAGGCAGGGCTACTCAAGCAAAATGTGTGCCGTGAGGACAATCACGGTTGGTTGACTCGTCTCCTATTCATCTCCTCCAATTAAATACACCCCCTCTCCCCAAACCCCCGCTTGTTTTGGCTTAACCAACCCGGCACTCAACTTCCTGCATCAGATGTGACCCTCCTCCTTGACATTAGGCTCACCTAGCGTTAGCCCCGCAGGACCACTGTGTGCTACGTAATGTGATGTCAGCAGTGCTTGCGTTATAAAGCGAGCGGTGTGACTTTGTGGATAACCGTGTGTTTGTTTTGACTGTATCGTGGCCAGGGACAGCCCATCTCGTTTGTATACAAATTCATTGCATCGAGGTAGGTAGAGTTGGCATTCCAGTTTCATATTTTTTTTAACCAACGATGAACATAAACTACACTGGCGTTGTAAAAATTTTCTTTTTCAGAGAGAGAGAGAAAGAGAGAGAGAGAGATATATTAGTGTGAAGTGTTTGTGAGTTTTTGTGTGTGTGTGTGTGCATGAGACTGAGCTTCGCACAAGTGCATGCTTCGCCTAAGTGCACACTCTGACCTCCTCCCAAGCAGCGTGCACTTACGTGGCATCTACTGTATTATCAAATTTAGCATCATCATCATTGCAATCATGATTGGTTGAAGATATAAAAGGCCCATGAAGAGATTTAAGTTGTGCTTCACACACACAAAGGAATTGTCTACAATAAAAGGAAAAGTGAATCACTGTCTATTTATTTAGTAATGGACTGAGTCACTCTTGACCAGGGCTGTTTTCTTATTAAGGTTATTAGTGTTAAATCTATGCCTTGCTTGTTTCAGACTGGTGGATTGCTGGATGTAGGTGAGATGTTGCATATAGTATACCCAATAATGCTGTGAGAAATAATCTGTTAGAGAAGACTGAAATACTATTCAACATTTAGCTGGAAGTGATATGGGCAGGCTACTGTGCTAAGCAATGAACACAATCAGCTGATCCGCCCGAGGAGATAAAAAAAAGCCACCTGCAATATCCTTGTAAGAGACATTTAGACAAGGCCAAATCTTCAAAGGGGCTGAGTGTCCTTTCAAAAGCGGCTAGGGTAAGGAGGCCTCGCAGATATTTTGAGTAAAACAGTAGTTCTTTGTCAAAAATATTTAAGTTTGACAAAGATGTAAGATAATCGCTAATTGCTATATCCATTAAAGGGAACTAAATCCTCGACGGGCATATCACAAAAAGTCAGCTCAAAATTCATCTTCTCTGAGTCTAATGCTAGTAAAGCCATATGTGACGCATACGTGCTTTGTAACCTCAACCATTTGGCAATACATCACACTATAGCTGCTTTTGTCAACAATGTAATTAAGTGCATGACTGTTAGCTCTATAAAAGATGTGTTTTTACCTATACCCCTCTGCAGCCTTGACAGGTTCCAAGTATTCTGCTTCATCGGGTGGATGACCGGGAAGAGGGCGTAAGTTGTATCTATTTGGCAAAGTTGGGGGATTGCGGCTGTGGGGAGGTGACTGCAAGCAGTAGTAGGAAAATAGAAAATGAACATTGTTAGTCATCAGTTTGGAAAGAAAAGGGGGTGGAAATTTTTAGAAAGTTCCAGTATAAATAAAACATGGTTAAATAAAAACAGATTATATTTTAAACAAAATAAAATGTCAAGGGCTCAAGGGTTCATCTCCAGATGTTACAATATCAGGACGACAAGTTGTTTACACAATTCAGGAAATTTAAAAGGGAAGAGGAATTAATACGGTATGACTCAGGACTATGCACATGTGTTATCTAATTTCTGACATTAATCAATACATTTGATGCTGTTCCCGATACATCTTCAATTACTATTTGGCCATGGAGCCCTTACCCTTTGGTCATAGATTTCCTGATACACTGGCACACTGTCTGAATTGGAGCCTGGCAAATAGATGACATTGGGTGTTTTCCTTTTCTTTTTGCTGAAAAATTGGGGAAAGTAAACAATGAAATGTCCTTCTCGATCCAAATAAAGGGAAGAAATGAAACAATCAGAAGTCTTCACCTTTAAATTTATTCTTTTATTAATTCGCACCTTCTCAGTAATAGACACGCTCTTTCTTTTGTAAGAACCCCAAAACTTAAGATTCATTCCTGGGTTAAGACTACTACTTATTGATCCATGATGTGGTAAAAGAAAGATGAAAGAAAGAATCAAATTTCCATTACATTGGTTTGGATCCTCATTTCATTTTATTATCAAGTACCTTTTTACCATTACAGTGTAGGGCCTACTCTTATTTAAACGGAATTTCTCTGGATCATTCCATTAAGCCAAGCAGGTGATCAGCCCACTGTGACCTTTTGGTGGTAGTGGTAGGATTTCAATTTTGCCCAGGCAGCGGCTTTGCGGCCTGCTCTTTCCGATTTCCAAGTGCCAAGGGTTCTTTAACGTGCACACAGGACCTCTGGGTTTATCGTCCGTCTCCAATAGGGCTAGGCTCTAGATCCCACCTTCCGATGTTGTAGGGATCAGGGGAGTGGCATAGAGGGTTTTTCTTGGGATTTTAGCGATAAAAATCGCAATGTGATTTTTCATCCCAAGTCGGACTCGAACTCGCGTCACTTCAATTTCAGCGCCAGAGCCATGACCACTGAGCCACTGTGTCCCCCTCCTGACTTTTCTACTCTGTTAATTTTCTGATAATGCACTTTGTCAGTGTTGAAAAACCCTGTCAATTAAGTTTTTGGTTTTGATGACCAAAAAATATGTATAGTATTGATATAAGTGTGAAGTTCATCTGAGGAATCGTCAAGTTACAGTCCATCCAGCCAGTAGACTATACATGCCTCGTGGGTGTGTCATATCAGTGCACCAGGTCGCATGTGGTTATTAGCTTATGGAGCGTGTGTCTGGAAGCAATGAAGGCCAAGCCACAGGACACCCTTCCAGCCCATTCCTAACTTAAATCTTGACAGCTTATTGACTTCCCATCGCCTGACTCCTGTAACTTCCCTCTCCCTCCCACTTCTCATTTATTAATGTTTCCTCATCCTCTACTTTGCTTTAAAGTCTTGTTTCCTCTCAACATATTTTCTCTTCTGTTGTCCATCAAGGATTAATCCTTTTGTGCTAAGATAAGAAAATCAATTCATGTTGTTATGCATGATTTTACTTATGTTTTTGTATATTTTTTTCCTTTTTCTTTTTTGTCTGTAGCATATCTTCGATTTGACAGTAAGCTGACAAGGATTTTGACAATGCGGCCATTTAGAAGAGGTGCTGCCGGTGAGTAATAACAGCTAGACTTATGGTCCTGTTATATATCATGGTTTTATTAATGTGGATATAAGAGTGTACAGGTGAATTCAGTTTTTTCGTTTTAAAATCTCTCTTTTTTTAACTTTTTTTTTTTCATCTCTTAGAGGGAAGGTAGCACCTTATGTAATTCAGTACTTCCCACTTTGTGTGAATTGAAATATAGAATGTGAGAGTTAACGGACACATTGCCATGTGAAGCAGGGTATGAAATTTCCATTCATCATTTAGACCCCCCAATAGTCCAATGTTTGGATTTCTAGAGGGATAGATTAGCTGCTGATAGAGGTTTTCTTCTTATTTTGTCTATTAAAACTTGTTCTTCTCTCTTTTATGTTTTTTTTTATTTTTTTTTTTTTGTTCGTTCCTATCTTTCTTTCTTTTTTTGCCTTGTTGTGGTGTGGATTATTATTATTTTTCAGCTGTCTCTCACTTGAGACTGTTCCAATGCTCAAAAGATGATAAGATCTGGAAATAGAAAGCATGCTACAGCTATTGGTTTTACTGTGACTAAAATGCATTTCAGAGGCTTTATTCTACAGGTTGCATCAGCTTCATCATTTGGGGGAGAAGCAATGTGAAATGTTTTTAAGACATTTTGTTCCTTGAAGCTTTCAGAGCCTTGATTCTTCCAGTCCATCTGCAGCATCTTTGAATTGAACCTCTGAAAATGCAGAGTAACGCTGAAGATTGACCGTGAACTATGAACGGCCTTCCGGAAATGTCTCTACCTTCAGCATCTCCGAATCGAACTACTTCGAGCACAGGGCAATGCTAAAGGATTGAACAGCCAGCCTGGCTTCTCTTATACTACTTCTGGAGCCATGATGAATTCCTGAATACAGGAAATTCTCTTAATTCTATGCAAATCTTCGTTGCTGATCTCACATGAAAATATGGTTACAAGCTGGATCTGTGTGCCCGCTGTAGTCTCCTTTTTTATGTTGTTTCTTATGTGGGTATAAATCACCACATCATTGTGGCCATGCCCTTATTTGTTTTTTTAAATGTTAAGTCACATAGATTCCATAAGCAAACTCTTATGGATACATCTTTTGCTTTTTGTTGCGCCTTTTTTTTTTTTTTTTCGTGGTTGTTGATGAACTTCAAACTGTCCATCCATTGTTTCCACTCTAGTGGTGAGATGTTTTTCACTTCAACTTGATTGTTTATGTTGACAATAGTGAGCAAAGGGAAAAAAGCTTCCAGAAATGAGTTCTTGTGAGTGAAGCAGAGTTCACTTTTTATGATTTATGCATATTTATTGGCCGTGATATCCTTTTGCCAAGCAAACTATCACTTAAACCAAGACTGTGAGGAAAGCAAAGCAGAAAGCAGCAGTGAACTTTATTGTTCTTCCAGCTGCTTTTTCCTTTTTAACCCTCAAAACCCTGGCCCCTGACTTGGAAATTATTCAGTTTGCAGTACTTTTGGAATTGCAGGAAGCATGATACCAAGCCACAAATTAAATGTTTTTCTCTAGGAGAGAAAGCCCTGTCTTAATTTATCAGGCTTGAAGGTTCTAAGGGTTAAAAGTTGTTGTGAAGTTATCACCACAACCATATGAAAAGAACTGATTCTAATGCTACATTGATGAGATGAGATTCTGAAGGATGCCAACATTGATTTCTCTTTGGTACGATAGCCGTTTGGAAACAAGAACCTGTTACCCTCTTGGAAGTAGACAGGCATTTTCTCAGTTTAAACTTCCTTGTCCAATGTAAAATTGCCAGAAAGCATATATGACAATGAAATTCAGCATTGGAATGGGCTAAGCATTTTAAATGCCCATCAGAATTTCCACAGTTTCTTTTGGTTACTTTTGTTTTGTTGCCAGAGTGGTTTTTTTATTTTTGATTCATCAATGCAAATTTGAATGGATATTAGAATTTGAGCAATACAAACTAGGCAATATTATGACAGATCTTTAACGGAAGTCAAAATGCTTTCTTAAAAAAGAAAGGATTGAAAGTGAAGTTTGTTCTACCACATCTGTCTGCCATCAAGCTAAAGCCACAGTGTCGTGAGAGAAGATTGATCTGTGTTATCTCTTTACCATTCAAGTCAAGGTTTCAAAGCCAAACTTGGTGGAGTGTGAAAAGTACACAGATACCTCAAGTCATTCAAATGACTTAATAGAGGTGTCAAAAAGTCTCTCAAAGTGCAATGGGTGAACATGTTTTGAATTTTAAAAATCAAGTTTAAAACATGCTGGCTGTTTCATTAAAACTGTTTATGGATGCTACCAGTCTCAAGGAAAACACAAATATGCTTATACAATGGTAAATTTATTATTAAAAGAAGGCTTCAATGCATACATCAAATATGTTGTGATACTCTGTCAGCCAAAATTGTATTGTATTGCATTCAATGTAATTTAATACCACCTAACCCTAGCTCTACTTGAATGTTGGCTTCCTCTGTCCATTGGCAAGTTGCTATATGTTGGGTGTCCATTGATGATGTGAAAGCTAAATCCTGTAAAATTTGCTCTCAACATCTGCTGAAAAGGCAAGACAGATGCGTCCACAATGGTTGAGCAATATCATTCGTGGCGAGTCTTTCATTGTCATTCATGCATAACATAATTTCGACAAACCAGAATTTTCTGCTGTAGCACTTGCACCCTCGTGCAATGATCAAAGCGCATCTAAGATCTGAGTGCATATATGCATGGTGATGAAAAGGGTTGCCTTGGTGTGGCCTGGAACCATACTCGGCTACTGAGGTTTCGCTTCCTTGCTTTGCCCGGTGGCAACGTTGCTATGAAGCGGAGTCTCATCGGCTGAGGCCTTCTTTTTTTTCTCTGGCAGGAAGGAAAGACCGTCTGATTGGTTCAGTTTTTGTTAAAAACTTACCAGCAGGAACTACAAAAGACACCTTGCGTGTAATGTTTCCTTTTGCCCAAGAGATCAATTACAACCCTGAGAAATTTAAGGATTGGTAAGTTTTGATTCACAGTTGCCTTTCCTTTGCTGCCTTTTGACTACAATGAGTGTCTAAGGCAAAGTCGCTAGCATAGTGGGAGAAAAAAAGAATTAACTGTATCATCAAGATTTTCATATTGTTAACCATTAGCTTGATGTTCAGAGTCAGAGTGTCCTGTTATAAGGACTTAAGATCTGGAATAGGTTGTTTTTTTTTTTAATTTATCCTGGTTCTGTCTTTGGCTGCATTTGGATAGACATAGGTTGCCCTTCAACTCCATTTGTGGCCATAGAGAGAGAAACAGGACTCAGCAGTGCAAAGGCAGGGAAGGGGATGGATGGATTTGCAGAGTTTCTGACCGTTACGATTATACAACTCTCTTGAAAGCATTTTTCCAAGAACTCCCTGTAATTGGCAATGCATCTTGGCTTTTTATGCCCAGAGGATTATAAAATCTTTCTGTGCCAATATCAGAAACTCTGTTTCAATTGCAGGATACTGATTAAACATCCCTAAACATGCCACTTTGCTGCTTGTAATATCAATGTAACTCCCCCAAATTCCAGTCTTCTTGGATTATGCAGAGTGGAAATCTCTGTTTGAAATGAAAAGCGCCAAGGATTTGTTATAGATGAATTTTGGTCACTGTTTTTATATTAAAGAAAACAGTGGTTGCTTTGAAAAGCGTGTATAGTCCTCCACTTCCTTAAAATGGGTGATTGCAGAGGTGAATTTGAGTCGAGGAATCAGTGATGGATGATGAAATTGCGACAGTCAGACTTAAACCTTATTGCTAAATCTGTCATCTCTCACCAGCTGTGTTTGCTTCATTCCGTGTGTTAACATCCTGATTGATATTGCTCCAGCAGTATGACTGGGATGGCATGAGTGTCTGCACTGAATTCTCAAAGGCAAATGACATTGTGGTGGAGACGATGGAGACTTTTTTCTTTGTCCCAAATTCTTGAGGGTTTTTTTTTGTGTGTCTGTAATGGTAAAAAAACAATACATGATGATATGCAGGGGCTCTTTTTGTAGTTGTCTTAAGACTTGAATGGAAATCCAGGTTTCAGAAATATTTTCAGCAATCTGGCTTTTCCATCCAATTACTAATACTGTCTTCAATGATTATGATTATGCCTTTTGCAGGTAACACCTGGTGTCAGTACATTTCCTCTTTTCTTTGTTGGTTTTTACTTGAACATTTGTTTTTAATTGAAATTGAAAATGTAACAAAGCAAAACAATATCAAGTTTTGAATCGATTAGAAATTTCGTATTTAAGTGTAGTCTTAACTTCTATAAGAATATACTTTTCAGCTTGTGCATTCTTGTATATCCTTTATTTTGCACTTCTGTAAAATTTGACTTAATTTTTTAACAGCCCACATACATTTTTTTGTTATGAAAACAAAGCAAAAAAAAAACCCAACCTTTCGTTCATAAGTCTTATGCTTGAATCTGTTATCCTACTATGCAAAGTTTTTCCCTAGACCAAGGTATTGCTCTGGGTACTCAGCTTGTCTTTGCTTGGATTTTACCTGAAAGGAAAAATCTCCTCTGGGGATGAATACAGAGAATCTTGTTTTTTAATATTATTTTCTTGATAATTATCATTTTTTATATATTTTTTACAAATAACATCAACCTTGTATTGTTTTAAAGCACTGCCCGCCTAGTGTTGCACTACAGAAGTCATGTGATCCCCTGTCTCAAGGCCTTTGCCAAGGTGGAGCTGGGAGGAAATGTGTTGGAGCTGCACCCTCTCACAAGTAGATATCACCAGTTTGTTGTATTATGATCAATCTGTTAAGCTAACTCACTAAACCAGTCCCAAAAGATGTAAATGTAAGGGCTTGTCCTGCCGTAAAGTGGAAAGCATACAATACTGCACTATATATTTTTTAACTGACCCTATTTAACATAAAAGAATGAAATTAATGATGTGAAAAGGTTTTCTTTTGTTATTGTGCGCATCACGGCGACGAACTAGTCATTTTTAAGTCCTCTACCCCAAACCCCGCTTATCAGTAGCCACAACCAGCCCGCCGGCTGCCCGATGAGTCATAGAGCTACCTGTACGAGAGCCTGCACTGACTGGATAGGTCTACGCAGTTCACACGAATTTTGTCATTTTCAAACAGCCACTACAATAGTACAACGTGATGCATGCCACAAAGAGAGAAATACTGGTGACTCCACCACAAAGAGAGAAAGACTGGTGACTCCGGGTGCAAATATGCCCTACATTTTGCTGGTGGCACCGCAAAAACCCTAAACAAACAAACAAACTGATGACTCAGTACGAATATCTCACTGAGTCACATAATACTGACACCGGGCAAACCAAGCTCAGTAATGCCTCCATAACGCTACCGCAGAGCGAGACCACTAATACAAAGCGAATTTACGTTGAGAGTGCGATGCGGCAAAGGATTGGAGCCAGCGTTAATTTTGTTTTGTTTCATCATCAGTTTCCCTTTGTACCGCTCAATGTAAGTGTAGGGGCCTGACATAATGTTTTACACCAGAATATGTCAAAAAGTAAAATCCCAATCTGATATTAAAACAAAAGTCAGGAAAAACTCTGAGCCAGCCAAGAGATAAGGCAGACAGGTGGCAAGCCTACTGTGCCCACTCTTGAATGACTCAAAGAAGAGACATATTTAGGTGTGTATCTAGGGAAGTCAAACATATTTTGATGTAGCCCGAGATCGGATTTACAACCTTATTTACAAAGACACACTGCTTAGCCACTATACGTATCCAAGTACCATTATAAAATAAATAAGTGAGATAATTCAGTGGCTCCATCATTAATCTATGTTTGGCAGCACATTAACTTGTCCAGAACGCTCTGTTTATCTATCTGTCTTTGGAGGCACGGTGTCTTGTCTATAGAACTCTATCTCTGTTGTAACGTAGTGAGTGTTAGAAAAGCGTGCTGAGAGCAAACGTGATAATCATATTTAATTTTTCCTCCACTTTGTGGTCTAGTGGTAGAAACTTTGGGGTGTGATCGTGGGGTTGCAAGTTCAATTCCTATCATCGAGGCTACATTGTTGAGCCCTAGAAATAGGCTCGTTACACTTTAACCCCACTCTACACAGGTGTAAATGAGTACCTGGCCTTTAACCGCATTGTGCTTGACCGAAAAAACTATACTAGCATCTAGCAAGCTGCGTGTCTCGTGTTGCAGTCATCTCGGGTAGTGGATATCGGGCCCTATAAAAGCCCATCTTTTTTCTTTCGTTTTATTTCCATTTCTGAGGCCCCAAAACAGCGCACACTAAATTGTATTATTCGCTGACCGAGAATTCTCCTTATTGGGTACGTGCCTGAAGAGTCGGAACGTCCAAGTGCATATGGGGCCCACCACGGACATTCTTCAGACACTGGTCGTAATTGGATCAATCAGTGGATCCAACATGGAGAGGAAACAGATCAAATCTCAAAGGAAGTGACGTCACAATGGAACCAAGGGAATGCTGTGGTTGAAGAAATGAGCTATGACTTGATTAGGCAGCGCCACTTTCCTGTAGCATGCAGGTTCAAAACATGATGGAGGCAGCACAAAATTGAGTCCTTGGATAAGATTCTTTATTCATTTTTTGTAACTCAATTTAGGTGTAAATGAGTACCTGGCCCGTCACAACGAGGTCTCTGTCCGAAAAAACGAATTAACGCTAAGCAGGCCGCATATCTCGTCATATTTATTTAATGTTGCTGTTAACTTGGGACCTTTGTAAAGCGCTTTAGGCCAGTTTAATGGATATTGCGCCATATAAGATCATACCTTTAAAAAGACCTGGAGTATGATGAAGTGAATTTTAAAAATACTTACTTTCTTCTTTTTCTCTTCTTCCCTTCCTTCTCCTCCTTCTAGAGCTCATCCTCCTTTTAAACCAACATAACTACCATCACTTCTTCCTTATCTTCCCCCTTTACCTCTTTTCCAACATCTTTCGCACTGAAAGAGAACAAACATAAAGGATATTAGATAATATGAAACTAAATAAAACTACCAAAAATTAGTGATAAAAGAATTATTTTGCAAATGGCTTTCTTAAGAAGTAGCAATTCATGCGACAGAGACACTGGTGTTTGACTTCCTCAAATGCAATAAAGACGTTTTAACGTTATGGTTTAACTCTTGTTTCAACACTATATAGATCATATCACTGGCGGAGCACTCTAGACATGTTAACGTGCTGCCACACAGAAATAAATGGAGAGCTCACATGCATTTCTCACCCAGTCATTTTATACTGACACCGGGCTAATCAGTCTTAGCACTGTTCCCATAAGCCGAACATCAGGCGGGCAGCTGCTGAAAAAAAAACGGTTTTTACGACTGAGGTATTATGTCGCAGCTTTGGATGGAACCCGCCACATATCGGTTACGAGGTGGAAGCTCAACCACTTGCTCAACACTGTATAATAAGTCACATCACTGGTGGAGCACTCTGGACATGTTAACTTGCTGCCACACAGAGATAAACGGAGAACTCCCATGAACGTCTCGTTAGTTCACATTATACTGACATTTGGCCAACCAGTCTTAGCACTTTTCACATACTGCCGAACGCCAGCCAGGCAGCTGGCAAAAAAAGATTTTTACGACTTAGGCATGTCGCAGCATGGGATAGAACCCGCCAACTACTGGCTACGAGTTGGACGCTCAAGCGCTTGCGTCAACAAAGCCGTCTATCGAGTCATTGCAATGGTGTTTCCCCTATTCTTGTCGGCTTTTTGGTCCAGTCAGTAAAAATCTACCGATCAGCCGAATTGTGCATTGTATCAAGCGTACGAAAGGTGGGAGGGTATTTAAGAATTCTTCGTGAATACTACATCCATTGGGGAATCCATATTGCTTGAACTTTCTTGTATTCCTCCAAATCTCTAGTAGTAGGTTTATGTGGCGTGGTAAGAATGATCGATATAATACATTAATCAAAGAGGATTATTGGAAACACGTAGAAACAAGAAATAAAAAGAAGTTGCTAGGTCATCCACCATTTGATGTTAATAGAGACCAGGGTATTCCAATCTGAATCGTTGTATTTCGCAATATAATAAAGTAGGCATACTAGGGGGTTGGTTTCAGCCTGGCTTGTTCGATTCTAATCACCAGCTCTTGTGAAATGTTCTCAGATCTATTTCTAGTGTTTTTGATCTATGAGTAAGCCTCTTGGTATTGACTTCATATTTTCTAATCACAAGCCGCAAAAGCTGTTATGATAGATATAGCTATGATATCATAAATATAATGTATATTGTAAATGCAAATTAGTGTAGGTTAGAAAAGCTCAACATTTTCCGGGTTTGACTTCATTCTTTCTGATTGTAGCATGCAAGAGCCTTAACCATAGAAACCATAGATAAAATATATGCACACAACATTCATTATTATTGCATGCAAACGGCGTATAGAATAGAAAGGCTCAGTATATTCTGGTGTTATTTCAGTGCATTAATTATATCTAAAACTATTATGACAAGAAGAGTAAAGAAATCTTATTCGAATGCATCAACGAACAAAGAAAAGCTCTTAAACAGTTTCCCATATGAGTTAAAAAAACGTTACTAGTTAACGCCCTGTTTCAATACTTAATAGGTTATATCATTTGCGGAGCGCTCTGGACATGTTAAAGTGCTGCCACACTGAGATAAACGGAGACCTCACACGAATACCTCACTTATTCGCATTATACTGACACCGGGCCAACCAGTCTTATCACTGTTCCGATAATGCGGAGTACCAGGCGGACAGGTGTTATAAACGATATTTACGGCTTAGGCATGTTGCGGTGTGGGATCAAACCCGCCACCTATCGGTTACGAGGTGGTCCCTCTACGACTTGCGCCAACAAAGCCGGTAAGAAAAGAAAAGATGTTTTATTCGCATGCATCAAAGAACAAGAAAGTGCTTCCATATGAACTAAAAATGTATTAAGGTTACTAATAGCGCTGTGGGCATGTTAACGTGCTGCCACATAGATGAATGGAGGACTTAAAACGAAATCTCATCTCAGCACTGTTCCCATAATGCCAAAGGTAAGGGCAGCTGCTGAAAAATTCTATTTTTACGATTTTGGGATGTCGTGGCCTGTTACAGCCTACCGGTTACGAGCGGACGCTGAACGGCACCTGTTCATATGGATTGACATGGGGAATGAAATTCCCACAAATGGCCCGAAGCATAACATGAAACGTCGATGT
>JAUEKY010111031.1:0-16709 GCA_031833965.1 Scyllaea pelagica
CCCCCCCCCCCCCCCCCCCCCCCCCCCCCTTCGATGTCTTTTCTCTTATGTATTTGCTATATATAATCTTGGCCTAGGATAAGTTTATGAAGGATTCTATTGAGATATGCTCAAAGTTTTTAGTGACACTTCTCCCTCTTAATGACAATCTTGGGCTGCCAATGGGGGAACCTCTTTGCCTCACAATATACTTGCACACATAACCTGCATTGAATTGCCTACATACCTGGCTACAGTCTAATACATTTTCCTCGACCCAAAGCAATTGTCCAAAGTCCATTCCTTTTCTTGAATTCATTTTTCTTCAGTTTCATGGATTCGTCTTCCAAGTTAATCTTTGCCAGCAAGGAAGAGGAAAATGTGTTAGAATGGAGAGCCATGTCTGCACCGCCCTGATCATGGGACAGACAGGCTTTCAGAAACACAGAGACCAAAAGGGAATGAAAGGATTGAAAAAAAACCCGTTAACATACTGTTTTTTTTTGTTTTTGTTATCAGATTCCCTTTTCTACCGGCCAAAGCCAGTGTAGGGACCGTTAACATACTGTGTCACAAAAATCAAGTACACTTAAATGAATGTCAACATGAACTTTAATGCTCATGTTTCAAATCACTATCTAAACTCTCATATCCATTTATTTTGTTCACATGCATACATCTCAAGGGATATTGAAAAACAACATATGAACTAAATAATGATAGAACAAGCTCCATGCAACAGGAGTTTTACCTCAAAACATCAATCAGCAAAAAACTTTGAATTACTCAGATCTTAGCATATTGGTAACTATAACATAAATTGGGCATTTTTTATCTATTACAAATTGATGGGAAAACTTTGATTGTTAGCTTTCTAGCTAGTTGATTTTGGCAGAAATATAAAAAACACAAAGGGAGATAAGCCTTTTTGGAAGTGAATAAGCACAATCAAGAAGTGATAAAAGTGTGTTATCTGATTTTAGTGAAGTACAGCAGGAAACATAATAATATGTATATTTGAATGCATATCTTTTATTTACTAGATTCTTGATATCAAGTGTGGACAGTGCAATTTTTAGTTTAACATGACCAATAAATTTAATCCATTAAGGTACACAATCAAATCGAGAAAAAAAAAACCCAAAAAAGATTTTAAAAAATTGTGATATTTTCTGGGGTGGTGAAAGCAGTTGTATGTTTCAGTTGAATGCATATCGTATATACTGATATCATATGTATACGGCAGGAAAGTAGAAGGATTCATACTTTTATATCTATAGGCACAAGTTAAACAAATTTGAATGCAGGAAATATTTGTTTCATTCATCCATTTTCCCCTCTATATTCCATACTCATACGCAACACTTAACTGAGTTGAGATCTTGGAGAGAAATAAAAAGAGAACTGTAAGACCAAGCATTAATTCGTTCAACACTTGATAAATCCACTTCATGATGTGCCAAGGAAACCCCACCAATAATAATATAGCTATCCAACAATACAGTCTAGCCTGGTGCTGCTGATCTCAAATCACAAGTAGACCCATTTCATTGGTGTCAGGACTTGTCAATCAACACTCATGAGTTACCCATCACACCAACCCATCACACCATTGCATAAGTAATTATAATAGTAATAATAAATGAAATTAAAGCACTTTTATATCAGACAAAAAAAGTTCAATAAAATAATGACTGCACATAAAAAATGGATATTCTATGTTTAAGGAAATCAATAGCACACATCTTTCACTCCTACAACATATTCAATAGCAATTTGTCACCACAATTGTATCATCACACTTTACATTACATAGTTACCCAGTATTTGTTTTTGACAAGATTGTCTGACATTACCCATCATCTTCCATCAAACTTGAATATGAATCATCAACTCTTCAGAAGTTTAGAGGCTATTGTGACATTCATGTATGTTAATTCCATCCTTGATTCATATTGGCTGAGAACTGACAAATGCATTTCTTAATATGGTATGAAAACATGCAATGTTAAATGATTAAAAGTTAGGATTTAGCACCATAAATTCAGATATTATAATCAGATATCATACAAATGTATATACAATAGTCAAAACAAAAACTTCATTTCCAAGCAAGGATCAGTCCTTTTAGATTGATTCTTAGTTCTTTCGATTACTTCTTAAATGCGGATATGAAATAGACTTTTACATGACTTAAACACAGTGGAACAAGTTAGTGCAATGTAAAGTTCATACTTAATATGAATTATCACAAAACAGATATGCTAAGATAACAGATTAAAAAGATAAAAGAAAAGTTTCTGACTTAAATGCATTTCTTTTCAGCTTTAGAAAAATGTGATTTTCAAGGCAAATCTAAGACACATGACTTGTTCTGATACAATTTATTCTCAGCAGTTGATTCAAAAAAAGATGCATAGCAAGGTTATGTGGGGATCTTAAGATAATCAGATCTTCTTTGTCAGTCTCAAAGTTTGGAAGTTTTCTTTATTTCTTTATTCATTTGGCAAGAAAAACAAAGCCATAGCATTTCATCATGAAAATACATTTTTTGTGGTGATCAACTCAAAAGTCCTTGTTAGGAGCATGGTGACAACATGAGTAACCTCTGGTGATGAAAATGAAAAGGTTCTCCTTTTCCCAAGCAAAAGGCATTCCTTTATTCAGCAAACAAATGGAGACGTTTGAACATGTCCAACTACCCTTCAGAGCCTTGTCTAGGTGACATTAAAGCTGGGGCTCTGTGGACCAGGTATTCTGCCACACTGACAGCCATGAATTGAAAGTCGCTTCAATATCTCAACAAGTTACACTGATGGTGCCCATGAACCGAAGAGGAAAAAGCTGGGGATACATTAGTACTAATTTCTATTTACATTTTTGGGAAAGTGATCTCAAATCACATTTAAGTAAATGTTTATGTATATGACAGTCAAAAGCCTGTACTTTTTGATTGGTCAAATGACCACCTGAGGTTGGCAAAAAAATTTTGAAAGAATAAAAATGGTGTTAAGAAGATATTTTCACTTTCCCTTATTTTGATATTTTGTCCTTGTCATTAAAGTAGTACATTTATCAAACCATAAAATCATGTTTTCATAAAAGTAAATCAGCTTATTTTTTGTTAGGAGATCACAAAGAAACAAATCTTTTATACACCTTGCCAGTTTCAAGTTTGAAAAATGAAGTTGTTATATTTTGTCATATCTTTTTGTTCTACGAGGAATTTTCTGTGATACAATTAAAGATTAATTGGATTTAGCTCTGAAATTGGAAAAGCTCATTAAAAGCAAATGTATAAGAAGTCAAATAAGATTGAAACATTTTTGTTCCAAGAAAAAAAGGAGCAAGACAAAGTCTTTTGTTACACAACAAAATTTGTTCAACATATTTTGTTTGATTACATGTGTGCAGCCATCATAACATCAATTAACTGAGACAGAGTTATGGAACTTTTCATAGAAACTCTGTCAGTGCTGACAAAAACAAAAACCATTGTGGACAAACAGATTTAATGTTCAAAAGATGAAAATTATCAAATATACTGCAGGCTGTGCAGGCTTATACAATCTATCAAAGACTACAAGACAATAACATGGGGTGACTGTCTATTGGTAAATTCCCTTTTTAAGCTCTACTTCTCATTTTAATCAATAAACATACACCTTGAATCAGTTAAGCGAATACAAGTTTCATTAGGAAAAACAGCAACCAATTTTTAAAGAGATCACTGCATTTTCAATCATTATGCAGGAAGGATCTCCTGTTTGAGGGGAAAAATGTTTTCATTTTTCTGTTCTCCATACAAGAATGGTGACAATCTTTAATCTGTTCCTTGAACAGAGTTTCTCATAAACCTTGGAAATAACTACAAATTAAAGTTGTTGAGTTGGTTTTTTTTCCTAATATCTATTAATATCTAATATATTCAGATACCAATGAGTGGAAGGTAGAGGTTGTAAGAGAAGGCCACTTAGTTGAAATGAGTTTCATAAAGTGAATACATGGGAAAATTAATCCTTACTTTTCTACTGAACATGTGGAAGAGCTGAAAAGTGTAAAAGCATTTGCTACACATCTTAGATACCATTTGGTATTATGGTAAAGAACATGACCCTAAAAGATTGAATTCAAGGGAATAAAGTAATCAAGCAGGATATTCTTGAAAGAAAATATGCATATATACAAACAACTTGCAACCATATAAATAAAATCACAAAACACAACAGTAAGTATATAAAGCATTTACATGAAAAATAACAATAATTTATAATAAATAATGGCATTAGACAATGGCAGTTGTGCTGCACTCAAAAAGCATTGCAAAATCATTTTAGTTAGATCTGAATATAATTTTGACTCATTGCATATAGGTGCATTTAATATGAATTCACACTCAATCAGCTTTCACCCTGGTCACAGCCAAGGCAATGTAACTGTGCAATCTATACCCATGTGCTCATCACTTTCATCTATAAATCCAGCCATGCAAGGGACACAACTATGACAAAACCATCATTATCCTTATGTGGGTCCTCTAAGTTTTCCACAAATCAACCAAACATGTCATATCAACTATCTTCCAGCACTTACCCAAACATAATTCAATTTACTGAGTCACTAAACACAACCAAGGTACAATTGCTACACAAAGGGTATCCAACAGAAGTACAAATTGCCACTTACTATCATTCCATCAGTCCCCAAAGTTCTGCCATCCACACCCCACGGATGTCAGTAGCACCCGAAAACAATTGACAGAAGCATGGAATTATTTGTACCAAATTATCATCATCCATGCATTTCTTGTTTGATACTCATCTAGAATGTTCAAAGGCATCCCATTACTATTCATATCTTTAGAGAAGTGGTTTCATCGTTTGTTTTGAATTGCTCAATCAATCAATACATTAATTCAGCAGAATTTACTCTTCTACTTATTCTTAGTAAAAATACAATGCTGGGTTGGCATAAAAAATAATACAATTACAATTAACAGGGAGTGAAATCAGATTTATATTGATAACAATAACAATCAGTATCTTTATTAGAGCCACTCACATAGACACAAGCTGACCAGGAACCAGTCTTGTGAGGTCGCTCAATAAGAATAAGATTTCTGTTGATTGTGCTTCTGCTTTAGTCTAAAGCAAAGCCCTTATCCTTTATAACATTATCATTGCTCCTTCCTTTGGTAAATTCCCCCTTTAAGCTCTCCTTCCCATTTGAATCAATAAACACACACCTTGAATCAGTTCAGCCAATAAAAGTTTCATTAGAAAAAACAGCAACAAAGTTTTAAAGTGATCACTGCATTTTCAATCATCATACAGGGAGGATCACCTTTTTGAGGGGAAAAACGTTTTTTCTCTGAAATGCCTATCAATTGGCGAGAAAGAAAGGCAGTCAATGCAAACATGTATTGCACCATTTATATACATTTATAAAATATATGATGGCTTTAAGTACACCAAATATTGATCTTACCATTCGAATATAAAATTTACAGAGAGGAAAACTTCTGTTTTGTCCTAATCATATTTACAAATGATCATGTTATCTCTAGAATGTTCTTATTGATTTATTACAACAAGAATGACTTAAAACCCCAAAAAAATAGAATACAAAGGAAAATAAGATCAAATAAATTCTCCAAGACACGTTTTACACTCAATTTTACTTCAGTTGTAGATCATTTATTAAAATTTAAATCTAATTTCTGTACCATTAGGTCAGGAAGTAATACTTTTTTACATCAAACTCTAATCACTCATACTAAGGCCTCTGCAGCAAATATGCTGTAAAAAAGAAATCGAATTAGAAAAAGTATAAAAATTTGAAAGACAGATAAGCAGTAGACATTAAGAATGGTGATTATTCTACCTCAATACAATAAAACATATTCAATTGATGTTTAGAAACCTTTGCAAATGCCAAAACTGTTCTTGCAACAAAACCTTTTCATCACAAAATACAGGCAGAGCAAGAAATTTCCGACACAATAACAGGCACATGCTTTCTTTCAGTCCACGTATTTGCTGTCAATATCATTCTTTCCATTGACAGCAAAGTATCCTTCTTCACTTTCAGGTTTCTTTCTTTTAAAGAATCCACACTGGAATAAAACAGAAATAAATGGTTCAGAAGATATCACAATGACAAAAAATGGCCAAGGCTACATAAAGTGAAAAAGATGTAAAGAGAAAACGATTCCAACTCTACCATTAAAAGGGGGTGAGGTTGGAGGGGGGGGGGTGAAATCCAGTGGGTCACACATCCAATTACTATTTTTAACCTATTCAAAGTCTGTAGAACACAGGGAAATTGTTATCGAAGGCTAAAGAGTGCACTATGAGGACAGAAAAGTGGTTTATCAAGACAAGGATAACAACCATTCCTATGAATGTTATTGTTAAAGAGATATTCAATGTTTCAGAGAAATTACCTTCACAAGTCCTACTTCTTAAAGGTTGGCTATTTTCATCTTAGGTTTAGTTTACTCCTATGTATGTGCATGATGTCTTCATTCCTCTGTTTTCTGTTTACTTCAATTTTACTTAAAATCTCTTCTGCTGCCCCTGCTCTTTTATTATAGAAGGCTTGTCTGATACTTACACACCACAGTATGATGATCAGCAATAATAGTAAGAGAATACCGACACCAATTGCAACGGCATAGATCCAAACATCCATGCCTCCTCCATCACCAAATTGTAGAAGGTTCAGTTTTGTAATGAGCTGCAAAAGGAATGACACACGTATCAGAGAACTTGGTGATGATAAAATCAATCAATGAAATTCCACTTCATTGAAGATATAAAGATTGAAAAACAATAAAGCGACACTTGCATTGTTGTTGATGATGATAATGATAATAATAGTAATGATAATAACATCATTGTCACCATCTCATAATAATCAAAATAATAATTAATATCATCATAATTATCATAACAATAGATATGATAATAATTCAGTTGATATTACAACATTCTGATTTCTAAAAGATTGATTTTATCACAATGTAAAACAAACAGCTGTCAACTATGGAGGAATATAAAGAGGTAGGCCAATCTTATTTTCAGACCAGTATGCCATACATATAGTCTTCAATATCTTCTAGATATTTGAGCAAATATGGATGCAATTCACATTATACAAAAGGTGGATTGTAAAAAGCTTAGTCAAGCCCTATCAATTACATTAAATTTGTATTGTAATTGTAGTGTCATAAAGATAAAGATAATAAAAATAACAAAAATGATAATTATGAAAATGATGATGATTAGGTTGCTGTTACTGCTGCTGGAGACGATGATGATGATGACAATGATAAGGATGATGACAGAAATTATGACTTCCTATAGAAAATACCAAGGCTCTAAATCCTAAGAAAAAGCTTGATTTCATGACTTTCCAAAATCTCAATTTCCAATTCTGAAACCATAAAGGAGAATGTGATTCAGACAAAACTGATGCAGCTAAGAATGGATCATTTTTTCTTTATACCCTGGGATAACAAAAAGCACAAAGAGTAAAAGAAAAGAACCATTCTCACCTTCAATCTTTTCACAGGGAACTTAGACACATCAATACTTTTAAAATCATAAGGCACCGATTGCACTTTAGCATGTGCCATAGACACCAGGTGGTACATGTCAATATCATCATCATCTGTCAGGCGGCGTCCCTTTAATGAATACGGAGATAAGAAAAATGGCAAAACATTCATTTGAAAGTGAATACAAAATTCAACACGCTATGACAAAACAAGCAGCAAGCAAAAATGTGTGGCCTACCTGGGCTATAAACTCTTATGTGAATTCCAAAACTGATTTTTCACCAAGGATGTTTTTTTTGGTAATTATTACCTAATAGCATTAACGGGCTTCATTTATTTGGTCTTTCCTTACAAACTACCAAGTATTACAATCTACCAATGTGAAACACTGCTGCATACTATAATTATATTGTACAGGTCAAGTCATTCAGTTTTGAACTGTGCTGGGGAAGTTTCTTTCTGAATAGTTTGTGCACTTAAAAAAAATAAATAAAAAAGAAGCCTTAACCACTTTTAGGTACCCAAGCAGTTTAATTATATAAACCCTAAGGAGCAAACTAAAAAAGTGTACTGAAGCAACGTGTTAGTTAGTGAAATATACTATGGTGCCAGCCGAGCAGTTTTACTACCTCTGTGAAATTTCTGACTTTAAGTCTGGACTGGACGGTCAGACTGAAGCTTGAGAATGGAGCCATGTAGCCAACCAGACATTGAATGACTGTGCAGTATTTCGTATAGCATCTCTGAAAATAATCATTATATTTAATACTCGAGCAGTCAGGAAAAAGAAGGCAAAAATAATAATTCCATTGACATTACAATAGATGTTTGACACAACGTGAAGGAGCTTGAAATAAAAAGCAAGGGAAAGTTTTCTAGGCACAAAAGGATAAGCATCCAGGATTATGAGATTAAAATAACCTTTCACTAAAAGGAGCTAACTCAACATCTTATGGTTTAATCAAAACTGATGGCAGGCCTAGAGCAATCTATGATAATTGGATTTAATAGCGAAATACTAAAAAGAGACCATTGCTATCAACATAAACATTTTAGAACATGATTTTGTTTGTTATCAATTCCCCTTTGCACCACCTTAAGGCAGTGCAAGAAACAGATATGATGTTTGACACTAGAATATATCATTAAGTACAAATCCAATCTGATATCAAACAATACTCAGGATAAATCTGCGCCAAACCAAGAGATTCTGACACATAGGTGACTAGCCTACTGTGCCCACTTTTGAATGACTCAAAGAAAATACACATTGAGGTGTACATCTAGGGAGGTAAAACAAATTTTAATGCAGCCTGAGACTGGACTTGCAGCCTTATCTACAAAGATATGCCTCTTTGCCACTACAGGCAATAATAACATCATTAAATATTCAAATACAGCAAAATGGCAATTGAGAGCAAAAACTAATAACATCAGTTATGAATCAGAAACAACAAAAGCAACATAATTCATTTTTGGTTATTTCAGTAGATTTAGATGCTATGAGGTAAAAAAAATTCTCAATTATCTTTAACATGTGATACTCACAATTCTTTTGAATTTTATTTCCTCTTCATCATCATCCAACGTCTCTTGGTTTGTCCTGCTGGCGGCATTGATATCTCTAGCATAGTAGCCAAGATGTGCCAACTAGAATGAAAAATTAAATGGAAACAGTACCTAGTATTTTCTATGATAATAAAAAAAACCCACAAAAAGCATTAAAAGAGACAACAGACACTGACAAATGAATTGAAATTGTTGCACATACTTCTACTATTTTCTTATATAAAATTCAGGTTCTTTTACAACCGTATTCCATTATCAAGTTATTCACAAAAGATTAAAAAGAGATCATATTAATGAAATGATAACTTTCCGCTAGTTCATATTATGCTTACAAATTAGCGCCAAGATAAAAGACAAGAAAAGGTTTCAGGGAATTGTGTTCCCCCCACCCCCCTCCCCCTTGAGTATTTAAGGACCTTGAATCTAGAACAAAGACTTTCCCCTTTAATAACTATGATTACAAATTTCAAAAAACAAAATCAGACTCACTGAGGAATTTTTGGGTGTGATGATAATGGTTTCACATTTCCCATTGCCAACAATTTTCAAGGATCCATCCAACACAAGCACCGGTCGTCCCTCATTGTCACGGCTTGGCCACAGAACTTGGAGCTTGGTTTCATTGATTGGACTTGTGCCATAGCTACTCAACTGGAAAAAAATACATTTGAAAGAGTTGTAAGTTTCTCTTTTCATTGAAAACATACTTGTCAAATCAAAAGAAAGAAAAAAACTACCACTGGTCAGGGAAGAAAGCTCTCTCTGGTAAAGAAAGAACAAAAAATGTTTAAACGTTATGGTTTAGCGCCTGTTCTACACAGTTTAGGTCACATCGCCGGTGGAGCACTCTGGACATGTTAGCTTGCTGCCACACAAAGATAAACGGAGAACTCACACAAATATCTCAACCAGTCACATTATACTGACACTGGGCCAACCAGTCCTAGCACTGTTCCCATAATGCCGAGCACCAGGCCCAGTGTGCTAAAAACCGATTTTTACAACTTAGGTATGTCGCCGTGTGGGAATCAAACCCACAACCTACCGGTTACGAGATGGACACTCAACCAAGTGCGCCAACAAAGCTGGTAGAAAGAACAAAAAAATATAGCAGTATTTAAGACACAAGTTTAGCTACAATAGTTAGATATATTTGACTTCCTCATTTCCCAATTATCTATCTTTCAGATTGTTTATTTAGATCAATTATCTGCTTGATTAGGGTGAAAACAAGACTGCAGACTAAGCTAATTTCAAAATGCTCTAAGCTTATTCCCGAAAATATACTGGAATTAGCTATTAACTCACCGACCAACTATTACTGAAACTATATTAAAATGTTATAAAGTTAATGTATGCTAAAATTTAATCACTAATATCTTTTTCTGTCTTCTCTGTTATCAGTGGAGTTGGAAAAGAGAAAAATGAAAAACAGCAAGTCAAAAGCTTAATACATGCTCCCCCTGAAAACAAACTGAAAATTTCATGCTACATAGCAACTTTGATGTGGTCAGGGATTTCTTTGGTCATTTGATACTCAACAAGGAATATATATATATGTTTTCATACATATTTAAACTTCAAGAACATTTAGTTTGCTTGCATCTGTTGTATGGTATCTACCACTCTGCACTTCATTAGGTCACAGGTGAAGATCATGCTAAAAAGAATGTATGAAAGCGAAAGTCCTATTTCTAATGCACTTGAATTGATGATGTAGCCCCTAAGGGGGTGTTTTTCTAGGATTAGAAAAATGAAAAGATTAAGAGATGAAGGGGGCCAGAATGAAGAACATTCCTTACCACAAAATTGTGTCTAATGATTCTCCCCTTGCCGTCATTTTCTTCATTGGTAGCATTCAACTCCTCTGGACGAGCTGATCTGTGAATTTGAAAGGACATGAAAAGTCGTATTAATAAAACATTATTGAATCTACTTCTCTTTTTGTATGGTGTATTTGAAAATGCCATCATCAGTAAAAATTTGTTGTTGTTGTTGTTGTTTGCCATGAAGAAATAATTCCATTTCAATTTTATAATGAAGAACAGACATTGAATACACAGATGAATTGTGCTGCCAATCATGACAATGATGAGTAAAAATGAAGGAATGATAAATGATAAAGATGATTATTAATGGAAACAAACAAGGATCATAATGATTTCAAAACTAAAATGAAGGTAATTAAATCTAAAAGCAGACAAGTATGACAATGATGATTAGGAATGGGAACAGAAAATGAAAACAATGATGGTTATTAAAGGAAGTAAAGACCAATATTAATGGTGATAAGATATGCAAGCATAAATATAACAAGGATGAAAAATGGGAGATCACAATGACAATAATAAGAACTACAGATGGCACAACAACGTCCCAGTCTTTCAACTTTTTTGGTCAATGTTTACTCCAGTTCATCTATTATTGTTTCTTTTGAGTTCGCTTTCAGACCAAAATATGACACACTTAATCCCTGCTTAGCCTCTCCAACAAATGATGAGAAAATATATAAATTACTGAATTACGTCTGGCTTTTAGTCAGTGGCTATAGAATGAGAGCACAAGGCCACTTTATCCAGAAGAGGAAGTTACAATTAATAAGATTCATACTTGTAGATAAGCAATATACATGTATGTTTTCACACAACTTTAAAATTGCCGTAGAGCTTGTGCCCACTACACTTTTATTCCTCGTGTATAGCCACTAAAAACGAAAAATCTACAGGCCGTGCACAAAACAAAGGCCCTCTCGCAAGTCATAACGCTGTTGTTGTAAATTAAAACATGTTTCATGTACAAGAGGAATCCAGCGGCCTAAGCAGACCAGGGCAGCAACCTGCCACGCGCGTTGACTAACAGTGCCTTTTGTATCAAGTGGTTGGCTAATTTGAAAAAGGCCAAGGGTTTCATCAACTTTCCCCTTCTCAAGGCACGAGAGTTCCATCAGACAAGATAACAGATGGGCCTAGTGGATGGGGGTGGAACTACCTGACAGACAAAAATTCTTTCTTTCTTATGTCAGGCAGGAATAAGAAAAGGCAGTGGACTCCTAGCCTTAGACTCCTATTCAACTATTCTGTGTCAATTCAACAACTTTAACTCTTACCCAAAGAGGTTAATCTTGGCATCAACGATGACAGGAATGCTGAAGGAGACCTCATTGTTGGTATAAGTGTCTTTTTCCTCTGGGTTTGAACTATGAAGAAAGAAAGAACAGAAAATCAGAGTTTCACAAAATTAGAATATCAATTATCATCTGTCCTGAATTAATCTTCAGCATTTTCCTTACCATGAGTGAGTGAATTGAAACATACTTCATGCATAGATCTTAAAGCCAAGCTGATGTCAACACACTTTTCCCTGTATGTATCGTATACTTTTCTCTTTTATATGTTCACATTATGTAGTTGTTCTAATTATAAGACCAGACTATTGGTGGTGGTTAGACGCATCACTGATTGAGCTTCACCCTTTCTGTCAAAAGGATATGGGAAAAGTTTGGAGTAAGAAAGCCTCTCCAAAATTCATCCCTGTATCATTTCCTTGAATGTCAGAGCAATAACATATCCTTTTAACATAAAAATCATGTAAAGCACAATGAAAATGAAAAAAGAAATTTGATTCATAGTAAGCTGAAGTTGAAAACATGATGAGTTATAAAATCATGGGAAATACTTTACAGGAAAGGTTTTTGCTAATGTGTTATCACCCATCCATGGTAAGGATTCTATTAGACTGATTGGATGAACTGAAGCTGCCCATTTCAAATCTATCATTAGGTGCAATGTGAACTATATATGTTGAGTATCGTACCAGGTCCTCGAGATTTAGCAAGATTATGTAGAAAAAATTATTTCTATCTTTGCTATTCGTAAAGCTTTGTCATTCAACATGTTTTCACAAAGGAGCTGAATAGCCCAGTGAACAGCTTATAACCAAGCCCTACGACACGGGCTGGTTAGCAGTAGACAACGACAGGAGATCCTCACAAAATAACACTGCTCCCCCGTTCTCTTCCAGCATCCTCTTGGACAAGGGCTTCAGCTCACTATTTCCAACTTTTAAACTCTTTTGTGGTTTTAGGCCTTAGATATTAAGGGGCTATACTATGCAGCATCGTGCAGCCAGTTACATCTAATTAGGTGTCAGCTACACAACATGATATCAATATAAGACATTACATACACATTTCATGCTTATCAAATTGTTGTATTTTCCTCCTCCATACATCTATGAACACATTCATATATAAAATGGAAGGGTTTCATGTAATTACAGTTACAGCATTGATGTTTAGTAGCTCTACTGGGGTTTGAACTTGAGACCAAGTCTCTACACTTGACACCACAAGGCTGCTGACCCAAGTAGAAAGGTCTATAACAAATGTAAATGAAGTAAAAAGGCCATGAGTTCTGTCAAAGACAAAAACAGAACATAAAAAAATATAGCTGCATAATGATGTGCAAATCCTCCTAAAAAATCTTTTAAAAGAATCATCATAGCTCACCTGTTGACAAGAAGATGGAAGTCCAGAAGTTCCTTTGTTTCATTGGAATTGTTTGGTTTCACACTCAAGGTGAATTCAGACTGAAAATTGAATTGAAAAGAAAAATGATAATGTAATTCATGAACAAAAAGAGAACCTAAACGTGATGACATGCTTCACCTAAACCTGATGACATGTTCCACCTGAAACTGATGACATGTTCCACCTAAACCTGATGACATGCTCCACCTAACCTGATGACATGCTCCACCTAAACCTAATGACATGCTCCACCTAAACCTGATGACATGCTCCACCTAAACCTGATGACACGCTCCACCTAAACCTGATGACATGTCCAACTAAACCCGATGACATGCTCCACCTAAACCCGATGACATGCTACACCTAAACCTGATGACATGTTCCACCTAAACCCGATGACATGCTCCACCTAAACCTAATGACATGATCCAGGTGACAATTCCCTTTTGGGAGATATCACATATAACACAGGATCCCACTTACATACAAAGATTTTTCTTCTAGAATCTTCAACGATTTTTCATTGGAATAGAATTTCACAAGACACAATTAAGGCACAAAAAGTAGTAGTAGTAGTAGTAGTATAGTAGTAGTAATATGTATTTTACTATCCACTTCTGAAAAGCAAACATTTAAGCAGGGTATATTGCAAGGTAAGGAGCAATGGTGAATGTCTGGCAACTATCCATATTACAGTCAAAGCAAATAGCAAATCCCTTTTTTTGTTAGGAGGTTCAAATTTCTTCTTCTTTTTCCCTCACAGATCAGATCAGTTTGATCTTGATATCTAAAAGATTTCACCAAAACTTTTGAAGAAATAAAAAAAATCTTAGTATATAGTTTTAATATTCATTTTCTTTTATTCAAATTCCAAGTCTTATAAAATTTTGAATAATGCATATAACCTATGAATAATTAGAATACTTCCCTTCATACTTCCCTTCATAAAAGATGGCTTACTAATATGGCTGAAAGGGACAAGTTTGTTTCGTTACCAAAAACAATTCCTCCCAGACTTACAAAAAAAAAAAGACAATTCTATGAACTCCAGGACTGGAGACTAAATTTCACAATCATTATATAAAATAAAATAAAATGCAACTCTTTTTGTACTTGTATTCTGATGGCTATGCATCCACTGACTTTCTAATCCTTAGAGACATCTGCAATACAAAATCTTTGTCTATTATGTATAGGTATCAAAACTGAGCATCCACCACACCCATTTATTAGCCTATGTAATAAATTTCTTATGAGTTTGGAAGGAAAAAGTTAAAAGCCTCAACGACTAACATATTTGGTTTCTCTTGGCTTCTGCTATTTAAATAACTTTAGAACTATAATGGCAACAAAGAGAGCAACAACAAAAAATAAGACCAGTTGGTTAGGGGGCACTGCAGGTGACCGCTAGCCTACCCTCATCAGCTTTGGCTGTTGATTTTACTTATATTCATCCCAAATAGTTTGAAAGATTGCAAAAAAGCTAAACAGGCAGACAAAATTCAAGAGGGAGGCTCCAGTTTACGCACAAGTCTCAGAACTTAGGCTTTTGTCCATGTCCATTGGGATTATAAAAGTTGTGGAGAAGTAGCCTACGACAATTACCTTTGATCCTCTGGTCATGGGATTTCCCAAATTGCAAACCACAAATCTACTTCCCTCAGAAAGAGGGTCACAAGAGATTGGGATTTCAGATCTCTCTCCCGACTTGCCACTGTAATCAACACCAGGAGGCATTTCAATATACAGCTTGGTATTGAAGGAGTCCTCTCCATTATTTCCAACAAAGATCAAAACTTCCAACTCCTTTTTACTGCCAATTACATGCCTTGTGTCCACACTAGAAAAAGAAAGTGAGAAAAAGACAAAATTAGCCAAAAATAGAAACAACAGATCAATGAAAGGAACGAATACTTGAGAGATTCCTACTGGCTCAAAGTATTAACAGTTATTTATCTATATCTTTGAAGGGCACAACCATACAATATATCAGCATATTGCTAAACCATTTAAAACAAGAAGACATTTTTCAAATACTCAGAATCTAGTAGGGTGGTACAGTGCCGAAAATAAGTCTCTCCTCAAATATATATTTTTTAGACATAGCGCATATATTCTTTTAATTCTACGGTATTTTATCATTTGTGTTTTGAAATCTACATGTGATGCTTCCAAGACCTGATAAAGGAAGTATGCTAGAACAAAATAGTTCAGTATTACTATCAACATTAATAACATTATCATTATCACTATTTTTACTTTTATCATCATCACTTATTCCCACTACAATTAACATCATTATTGTTGTTGTTATCATTATTATTATAATCATTATTACCAACATCTTCATCTTGTTTGATAAAATCTATGGAAAAGGAATTCACTTTAAAGAAAAAGACAAAATGGAGAGGTCATAGCAATAAAGAGACAAACAATTATCTTGACACACTAACATATTTATGCAAAAATGTAATTTCATTTAACACTTTCTCTTCAAGTTCTTCCATACAAGTGGCAAATTGCACTCATCAAGTTCAAGCACTCACTTAAAATTAGTACTCAGCTCCCTCTGCTGGAATCTAGCCTTGCTTCTGTTCTCATTAATGAGTAAATGAATTGTTTGAATTGCATTTATCCCTAACATGCAAATAAGCCACAGCAAAATCCTCAAATTGTTAGCATACTTCTTAATCAGAGAAAATTACAGTAGGAAGTCACTTATCCCTAATTTAATGGCTTATCCTGCATCAACATGTAGAAGACCCAGAGTCTCAAGAAAGTATTATGGTAAGCAGCTTTCTCAGCGTGTTAATGTTTTCTGTTATGAGTAACTTCTGCCATCTATATTGTACCAAGATGTAAACCCACCTTATATATGAGACAAATAGATCTGGTATGCATATTTCATCTTCACCACAATTCTTGAGAATCTGGACCTATTGATGAAAAATAACAATAGTAGTGATGATCATAATGACAATAATGATAATAGAAATGATAATAATAATAATAATAATAATAATAATAATAATAATAATAATAATAATAATAATAATAATAATAATAATA
>JAUEKY010111032.1:0-10401 GCA_031833965.1 Scyllaea pelagica
CTCTCTCTCTCTCTCTCTCTCTCTCTCTCTCTCTCTCTCTCTCTCTCTCTCTCTCTCTCCCTCTCTCTCTCTCTCATAGTGGTTGAGTATTCTTCATTCTGAACATTACTGACATTAAAAAGTGTGGAGTAATTTCATCGTTTTCATTTAATTCAGTGAGGCAACCTACATCGGATCAGAAAGGGTCTAAAGATTATGATATCTATTTAATCAGATGATGCAGACTGATTTTCACAGAAAAAAAAAACAAATACAAAATGCCACTTCATTCTATCATTTGAATTGCAGATACTAATTCAGACAGTATTTTGTATCTATGACAATATGATATGAGAAATCTTTTCCTTTTACCATATCTAGGATTGTCTTGTGGGGGTGAGAGGGTATAAATAGCAGTAGGGGTCTGGACTTCAATCACATCCTGTATCCTTGTGTCCAGCTTGTCTTTAGTGATTTGGAGCATTTCATCATGATACACCTGGCCACCATTGTTTGTGATCACCTTGGGCAGCAGACTGGTCTGTAGTGTGAATTGCAAGTCAAGGTTGAAAGAGAAGAAGATGGTTAAGGTTGGGTGGCAGTAGGAACAGATGATATAGCAGGCCCAATCAGGCATAAATGAGAAGTACAACAGGTTAGATCTATCATGTAGATATTTTTTTGATTTTTAGATTTAAATAAGGCAACAAAAACCTCACAATGGTAACTTTTATTACCAGCATTACTTTACACATCTTTCTGGGGTATAAAGGTAGGTACAAAAAAAAGAAGAAAAAAAAAAAGAAAAAAAAAAGGAAAACATCATTTTAATCTATTATATAATTGTGAAGGATGTTTTTGTGGATAAAAATATTGATATGTATTTTCAAAATCTACTATTGATTGTTTTTTTGTAAAAATAAAAATCCAAATCTTGTATGGTCAAAGCTATTACTGACCTTTTCTAAAATTTTGATGTTCAGAAGAATGAAGATGTCATGGAATGCATCATGAATTTGAACTCTGGCGATATCCAAATTTTGACTTCCGTTGCCAAAGTTGCTGTAGAGAATCAAACCTTTTTTGATGTCATCCAAGGAAAATAACTTGACGCTTTCTCTTCTTATTTTATGGATAAAGCGCCCATATAAAGGACCTAGAAAAAAAGAAAATGATGAAAGGATTTTTTCAGATAGGGTAAGATTTGATATAGTGCATTGACAAAACATGTTCAGGGCCCTTTACAAGGGGTGCCAAGCTAACAGCATCACCAAATACAAAAGATGAATCACACAGTCTACAAGGTGCTAGAGCATATGAACAATGCTGTTAATGGTCAGGTATTCATTTACATCTTGAGTTTAGTGGAAAAAATCTGAGTGAAGAGCCTTTTCCAAGATCTAAACTTTAAGCCATTGGACAGAAATGAACTCACAACCTCATGAATACTAGAGTAGAGAGTATACCATCGAACACAAAGCCACATGATAGTCACAGATTATGAAGACTGGCTCATAGCCAAGTGCTATGAAAATTGTTTTTTTTTTCTCTATTGGATAAATCAAACCAATTCATACTTCCCTCACATACCATCCAAGATGGAAAATTTCACAGAGCCATCCTCTCTCTCCATAGAAGGCTTGACATTAATAACCTCCTCGTTGATGAGAGCGCTGCTTCCTGAGGTAACCACCACAGGCTTGACAGCAATGAGTTTCAGCTGTTCCTTGGGCTCAATTGATATTGGAATTTCTACACTGTCACTGTACAGCTGACCATCAAACACTTTTAGCACGAAGCTGTCTGTAATTGAGATAAAAAACAACAAAAACACACTTTTTGACTTTGGTAGATTTAAATAAAATAAGACTGAGTCCAGAACATCATAATGATCTCTTATTTAGATTTTGCCACTGTTGTCAGTGACATCTGATCTTGTATGATATCAGTGGTTCTTAAGATTAAAAGCTGGATTTGAGAAAAAAAAAATTAATAAACAAACCCAGCAACAACAACACCATAATACTTTACCCAAAAAATTTTCACGTTTGTTTTTGAGGAATAAACAGATGCAGTTCAGGCCATATCAGAGCCCACAATCAGTCAGAAAAACATCTAACACATCTTCCACAGGTCAGAGCACTTCAAAAGTTTGTAAAATAAGTGGAACTATTCAAGAAATAGTTTTTCTATTTAAAAATATTGTCAATTTACAAGCACTATAACAGTTCTTAACTATCATGTCAAGCATCTGATATTCAGAAAAGAAAAGGTGGAAAGTAAGTGTATTTATAAAACAATTGTAATTGGACACAGAGTCTATTTCCTGTCCCCTGCCCTTTTAGTCAATACATACCATATCAATTTTTTATAAAAACTTGATTGCATGTTTTGCTCTGGCAGCAAACCCTTTCAAGTTTAAATGCCAACCCCTTCCCTCCAAAATAAAACATAAAAATTTAAATGAAATCAACAGAGCTATCAAAAGAATTGAAAAGTGCTTTACAACACATCTTAAAATGATTTACCTGAAGCTGCAGCCTGCCCATTATGAATGTAGTAGATTTTCCCCTGAGCAAGATCAAAGGGGAAAAACTCATCTCCTTTCAGCAATGCAATGTTGTCTGTAGCGCTCACGTGAATGATTTGTCCTATGGCAACAGAAAAAAATCCATTTAAAAAAGTTAATTGCTTTATTCAACAGCAGTAAAGGAAATTTAAAGAGAACTAAAAGATTGATCCCATGTGTATTTGTCCCAATGAAAGGTTTCTAACAAACCTTGGAACACAAAGAAGAGCAAAGACTATCCTAATGATATCTAGATAACAAAACACTTTATGTCTGCAGCTTCAGAAGCTCTAATTATTTACAGCATTCTGTTGATTTAGAAACTGCAGATGAATTTGATGAGAGAAATGCATCCGGATTTGTGTTTAGTGTACTTTTTTTCTAAGACAACACTCAAGGAATGATATTGAAGGAAAATATTGTTTGAAAATATATTACTCTAACAATCCAAAATTTGCATTAAAATTTTGCTTGTTGATAAATCGCTACAAATAATTCGATGTGGTAGCTGTTCATGATGATTAAAAAAAAAGAATTTACATCTTTTAGTTTTGTGCAGAATCAATGTCATATTTATCATGCTAAAATCTATGGGAAATTGAGGTGAAATAGGTGTTCTCTGTGACTTTGAGTCTAAATCTCACTTCATTGTCTCAATGTGGAAATCCTAAAAGATGGATAAACATGTCGAATGTATAGCCTCTTACTTATTGTTATACATCTTTTTGGGCATTTTTAGGAATGATTTTCTTTTTTTACCAAACTCAGGAGCCTCCTCTATGATGACTGCCAGATACTTCTCAGGGGTGTCTTCATCCACCACTTCAACAATTTCTTGTGTAATATCAGCTGCATGGCCTTCCATCACAATCACTGCTTGGTGCACAATCATTTTGGGGTGGTGGCTGTTTTCTGGTGGAAAAATTTAAGATTCTAAAGTTATCAAATGGCAAAATAGCTCTCACCTACGTAAATGTCTTTATGGAATTTAACTATGTTGAGACAAAGGCTACACTTAGATATTGTTCATTTCTTAATACATTCTAATAATTTACTGGGTTTCTTTTCCACAATAATTCAGTTTTTTTAAAAGTAATCTGTTATCTTCTCAAAACATTGCTAACTCCTGACCAATAATGTATCTAAGAATGCATTATTTATATCAAATGTTATTTCTACAAATTTGGAGGCCTCCTGTTTGCAAATATAGCATAGTTGGCACATCAAAATATCACCATATCTGAATAATCCAACAACTTGATATCCTTCTTTCCTTTGTGCAAAAGATATAGAGAAACTTAAGTGAGATTCTGCAATGACCAGACACCTCCAGGCATTATTTCTTAGCAAAGCTAACAGAGTGGAAAATGCATTTTCATGTTTTTCTTCTAGTCTTGCTTTGTTGCCAAAGCTTTAATATTTTTTCATTAAAAAATCAATCAAACTGGCATTAAAGCAAGTACTTTATTATTACAATAGAATGCTGTATGTGCCATCTCTGATGTCCTTTTCTTCTAGATACTTTATTTGCATCTTGAACTTTGGGTGTCTGCCTGTAGGGGCAGGGATACCCATGTGGTGTCCGGGGTTACGGAATAGCACCACCGTGATGCCGACGTGTTGTAAGAGGCGACTGCAGGGCACTCTTTCTTTCTTTCTCTCCTCCCTTCCCATTTCTTTCTTTTCCTGTCTTCTCCCCTCTTTCTTCTTTCTTTCTTGCTCAAACCCGGTGGAAGCTGCGTTAGTTGCTTTTCTGACTGTTTGTGGGCCCTGAAAAGGCCTAAATTGTGCAAATAGCGCCGTAAAACCCTCAAGAAAAAAACAAAACAAAAAGCTAAGCAGGATATCTTTGTAGATAAGGCTGCAAGTCCAATCGCGGGCTACATTAAAATTTTGTTTGACTTCCCTAGATGTACACCTCGATGTGTATTTTCTTTGAGTCACTCAAGACTAGGCTTGGTGAGCTAGTCACCTGCTGATCTTAATCTCTTGGCTCAGTTTTCCTGACTATTGTTTGATTTTAGATTGTGTTTGTACTTTTTGACCCATTCTGGTGTCAAACATTATGTTTGGCTCCTACACAGCCATAGGGCTGTACAAAAGGGAACCGATAACAGAACAATACAAAGCTTCGGGTGTTTCATGGAGTTTTGATTTCTTTTAATAGTCTTTAAAAATTTTTGGCATCAACAGTCAAATAGATCTACTGCAGATTTAAGTTGAGAATACTTACATGTATAAATGGATACAATGTTTCTTTTAAATGAAAACTTTGGTGAAAGTTTCTTCTCTTGTTATTCTAACATGATTTTTTAAGCAGAAAAAATTACATTTTTCACTACTTAGAATGCAGCAAATTCAAGCGAGACAAATACAGGATATATGACATATGAGACAGTCATTTCCATCTAGAATTACACAAATGGCAAGCTATTTCTTACTTCTGTTCAAATAATCATTCAACACTCAATTTACTATTGAAAATCTGAGCTTCATTTCGAGGCCTTGATTTTCATCTAACTCATAATGCTTATTGATTTACACCTTAACACACTGTCATTTCATCTCATCCTCCAGTACCCTTTTATCACTACAGGGTAGGGTCGTCCCTTATTGAGACGGAATTTCTATGGATCAAGCCATTTGGCAGGGAAGGTGATCAGTCCACTGTGACCTTTTGGTGGCAGTGGTAGGATTTCTATTTGGCCTGGACTGCGGCCTTGCGGCCTACTTTTTTCGATTTCCAACTGCCAAGGGTTCTTTAATATGCGCAACATGCTCACAGGACTTCTTGGTTTATAGTCCGTCTAAGAAGGACTAGACTCAAGATCCTACCTACCGATGTTGTAGGGATCAGGGGAGTGGCACATAGGGTTTTTCTTGCGGCTTTAGCGATAAAAATTTTGTTCTTCAGACCGCTTCAAACCAGCGTCACTTTGTTTCCAGCGCCAGAGCAACCGTGTCCCCCATACCTAAACACAAAAGGTTATAATCCCATTCTTATCTAGCACTGACCTTCACATGTACGAGTGAGCCACCTTGGAATGAATCCATCCCCACAATGGTCGACACATTCCCCATTCTTAAGCACCGTCTTTGTTTTACAGGATATACATGTTGATCCATTATGGCATTCCAGACAGTTTGTGTTGCAGTCTTTCAAATGGAAATAAATAGAAAATATGTTATTTTTACTTTTCAAGTTTCAATAGCAATTATATAACACTTTGTTTGGCTTATTTCCTTTTATATAAAGGTTCTTGTTATCATCTCTATGTTCTCATTATTTCTCTTTGGGTAAATTTGAAGGAAATGGTTTTGAAATGTGTGTAACAAAAATCATTACAATTGTTCGCCCATTATATAGTTTTACACAAATGAGAAATTAAAAAAAAAAACAAAAAAAAAACAACAAAACTCTTTTAAGTCAAAGACTATGATATAATCATGGCAAATAATTTCCTCAGGAGAATAAGCATGAAGTGAATTCCTCCTTGTATGAAATAACTCAGTAACAGTCTCTCAGTGTCAGGTTTTTCCTTACCATGGCAAACACCATTGGACGAATATGCTTTACTCCCACACTCTATAACACACTGGCCATGGGATGAAAGGAAGGGAGGGACACACATTACGCATGATCCATCGCTGCCACATTGCTGACAATCTGAATCACAATCTGGATGGAGATTAAGAAATCAACAAAAACCTTAGGTTATTATGAAATACCCTCGCAAACTGTCTTCTCATTCCTTTATTCAAGCTAAGAAGTTGTTGTTTGTAAAACAAATAAAATAACAAAATTCATTCGGCACTTGTTTAGCTTTCACAATGCCCTCATGTTTCAGCATTCTATGGCAGATTTTACTCTACCAGTCCAGGGTAAGCCCTTCTCCTGGCTGCTTCACCATCACCACATTTATTCCTACCTAAGACAAAAATACAAAATAAATTGATACTATTTCAAATGTATCGGGTGCAATAATCAAGGGGGAAGGGTCATCTGCATTTGAATTCTGTCTTCAATATATAGAACTAAGCAGTTTTTCCCCAGGTTTAGAAGTCAGACATTGGTAATAAAGTATAAAAAGAAGCACCTAAAGGTCACTCATTTCCAAGTCTGAATAGTATGGTGAAAAGGAGTTTAATTCACATTTGTTTAACTTCCACACATGTATATCTTAAGAATTTATTCCCCCTGGTGGCTGTAATGATTAGCGTCTTTGACGACGGCTCTTTACTCTGATTGATAATGGTTGTTGTCAGCTAACAGCATGGAAGTTGTCTATATGATGGCCCATATGATAATTGTCTACATTGTACCTGAAGTTGAGCGCCACACACATATACAAGGCTATGAAAGAGCCTCACTTTTATTACCTATAGGGCAAAACAATTATATATCCCTCTCCAGGCTTTTCATACCAAATCTCAAATGTATGATATTAAAAAGCTTCCACAACAACTAGAACTGGAATTGTTCCATTATCTTTATGATTTTAAATAAAAACTGAATTTCACCACGTACCTAAACACTCTCCATCTTTGAGGAAAGAACCAGGGGGACACTGCTTGTAACACATCGGACCAAGCGGAGCCTTAGTGGGGTCTTGGCACTTCAAGCACTTTGATTTCTGGGTGCTGATGCCCTGGTGGCACTCCCTGCAGCCTGCATCACAATCTGTACGACGACAGAGAGTGCTAAGTCAATAGGGCGTAAACAAAACGTTGACAGAACATAGTATGCCCTATGAAAAAACGTTTGAATTCAAAATCAAGAGTTGACTTTTAATACTGAAAATGATGCAATAGGACAAGAATTAAACCAGAGATACAGTCAAAGCTAAATTGCATGGTGCACAACTAACAGTGAATCATTTGCAAGACTGCATATATATTCAAGCCAAAAACTTTGATCTTTTTCCTCAAAACAATGTCAAATATTATAAAGTGTTGGAACAGCCCTTTACAAAACGTCGTTTTTAGTTTACAAATGCCAGACATAAAAGACCTGCAAATGTATGATAAAAGAAGGAGCTTTAAGAAAATGAATGAAAAAGCTATATATCTTAGCAGTAGTAGAATAACAATTTGTCAAATCAAAGACAGCAATGCTATACGCAGATTACAATGTGTAATCATCTCACCTCGAGTCTTTCCACAGTTAAAGTAATAAATGCACATCATTATCTGAGGCATCCACAAAAAGTAGAAAAAAGTAGATTTAATTCAAAGAGAAGCTTTACTTTCAGCCATTTGTAATCACACTCACCATGACATTTTAAATCATAGCCCACATATTGACCCTCCTGGCATTGTCCATTCTCCACACAATGTCCATTCTCCAGGACCATTCCTTGGAAACAAGCCGTGCAGCCTGCATCACCCGGTCCCTCACAGTCCAGGCAGGACGAGTGGCAGGCTGGAACATCGGAGCATACAGGGTTTGCACACATTGAACACACACCAAAGTTGAAAAAAACATATCAATTAGAAAATCAGTTCAATTGTCTCCTGCGAAAAAACTTGAAAACTTGCATGCTTCTGTATGTGTAACTTTATTTTTACTTCACACTCTAAACAGGATGAATAGTGTTTGTTCTAAGATGTTCTGTGAATAAAATATATCATTACTTTTAGTATTTCTACCATCACTAAAACTATAAGGTAGAAAAGTGTTTTTTTTTAGATGACTATGGATAAAATGCTTAATTCAAGAGTCTTTGAGGTAAAGTGGTCAATGATAGCCCATTGGCTTTAATATTAAGGTAGTAAATAAACACTGAATGTCTCTCTCAAGGACATTGACTGAATTTGTGACAAACCTATTTATATGATTAGGCATTGGGAGAAAACTAGGATCATGTCCTCAACCTTTCATACCATGGCATCTGTCAGTGCCATCTTTGTAGTATCCGGCAGGGCAGGTCAACAGGCACTGTCCATTGATCAAGTACGACCCTGGTGGACAAGAGGTGCACTCTGACCCATCAGGCAGGCAGGTCTTGCATAAGCTTGGACATTCTGGGGAACACAAGGAGGATTGTTTGTTTCTTTAATGAGCAAGGGTTTTATGGCACTTTTAATATCAAAATGATTGAGGCAAAATCAGCACCCGCTAACAGTCAGAAGGGATCTGAAGCAGCTTCTTCAAGGGCCAGACTACAACAAATACCTTAAAAGGAAGAGCAACTAAACAATACATAGTAATATTCAAGTACACCACTGTCAGTTTCAACAAAGGCCAGAATACATCAAACGTTTAAGATTGAGGAGTATCAATACATTTAAGAGTGATTTTCAAGTAAATCACTGTATTTACTGTGTTTCCAAAAAGGCCGGAATGCATCAAGTACTTTACAACTGAAGATGAGCACTTGCAACCAGCAGGAAGAGGAAATATGTGGGTGCTAATGAGCAGGATACAGAAATCATGCCACAGGCATTGCTGAAGGACTCTGCTAACACTTGGTAGATATACAGAATCAACACTTGGTAGATATACATCATCTCAATTTCTGAGAAATAATAGCTTTTAAACAAATGATTCTTATAATACTATAAATGCAACTGGACATGATATAATAATAAGATGCAACAAACGGGAGATTCATCCCAAGAAGAAATCAGAGGTAGATATCAAGAGATAGGTAGGTATGACTGTTTTAGATAAAATGGCTGTTAAAAATATATTGATAATGTTCCCACAGGAAATGTCACGCTTGTTAGAAAAAAATCATATAACAAAACAGACAATAATTATGCCTTACTACAGGTTGTAATTCTCTTTTTGATTGATCATGGCAACAGCTGATTTAAACACCTCATCGAAACCTTTATCATCTCATCATCTGACTTATCAGTTTAACACAGGGACTGATTGTACAAACATAAACATAATGATAACGCTATGGAAATCCAACACCTTAGACAATAATAAGTAAATGCTTTGAACATCTTTCCTTCAGTGTATGGCCGCTCCTTTATTAAAAATCTAATAGAGCACTACATGACAAGCCACTTTACGAATATGATAATAAGTATTCAATAAAAGAATATTGCCGCCGCCCCTCGCCATTTTTTTCCTTAAAAAACCCCAACAAGTAAAGAAATACTCTACCTCTGCATCTGTGTCGGTCCGTGTAGAATCCCTGACCGCAGGAGTCGACACACCTCCCGCCCAGCACGACCTGACCTGGGATGAGGCAGGCGACACACTGGTCATCTCGCGGTCCGTCACAGGCAATGCATGATGGGTGGCAGCCTGGGCAACCAAATGTAATGCATTCAAAATAATATGTAGCCTAGATCATTGAAATTAAATGTGTTTGAAATTATTGTCCCAGTGTAAATATTCGAGTTTTTTTTTCTTTGTATTGAATAATAAACTGGAATTTTGGAACGTTATTCATTGTGAATAATATATTGACCCCGTTTATTGATTCATATTGCCTATTGGTATAGGACACAGATAACGGGTTGAGATGATAAATCTAGATAAGATAAATCACTATTCATTCTATACTCAAATCAACACACGCTGACACGGACGGACATGCGAGCGCATGAAAACAAACACACACACAAACATACACACACACAAACACACACACAGACACATTGCACCAAACGTTTGAACCAGAATAAAATAGGTTTGATGAATATAGGCTCTTTACATCTTTGCCACCCCCTCCCTCTTTCCATCTGTCTGTTTTTCAATCTATTTCTCAAGGACCCCCCCCCCCATCTCTCCCTTTTTTCCTTCTCTTGTTATTTTATTATCTATCTATCTATCTATCTATCTATCTATCTATCTATCTATCTATCTATCTATCTATCTATCTATCTATCTA